>JAGKTI010010634.1:0-28075 GCA_018397915.1 Birgus latro
ATATGGTAGAATACTCATTAATAGGGTTAGGCATATAACAGAGGAGCTAGTTGGAGAAGAATAAGGGGGATTTAGGAAGGGAAAGGGGTGTGTAGATCAGATATTTGTTCTAAGATGTTTAGTGGAGAAGTATCAAGAGCAGGGAAAGAAAGTGTATTCTGTCTTCATGGACTTGGAGGAAGCTTATGACAGAATAGATAGAGAGGGTAAGTGGAAGGTATTAAGAATATATGGAGTGGAGGCGAAATTGCCGAGTGCTGTGAAGAGCATGTACGACGGAGCTAGGGCTACAGTGCGAGTGGATGGTGAGTGAGTTCTTTGATCTAAGTGTGGGACTGAAACAGGGATGTGCGATGTCTCCATGGCGGTTTAATATATTCATGGATGGGTTGTAAAGGAGGTGCAAGGTAGGGTAGTGGATGTGGGGGTGGCTCTAATGAATGAGGGTGAGATGTGGAAGATTCTGGTATTGCTGTATGCTGAAGACACAGTATTGTTGAGTGAAGATGAATGGGAGTTGCAAGGTTTGGTGAATGAATTTGGGACAGTGTGTGGGAAGAGGAATCTGAAAGTTAATGTAAACAAGAGTAAAGTTATGGTGTTTGAGAGGAATGAAATCACAGAATGCACAGTGAGGTTGGATGATGAGGATATGGAGAATGTGAGTGCATTCAAGTACTTGGGTAGTGTGATAAGGAAGGATGGAACTTTTGGGGATGAAGTGTTTGAAAAGGTACAGCAGGGAAGGAAGGCTGTTGGTTCACTGAAAGCAGTGATGAGAAATAGGGAGGTGAGTACAGAAGTTAAGAAGACACTGCATGATAGTACAGTATTGTGATCCCTACCCTGACGAATGGAACTGAGGCAGTGGAAATGAGTTACTCGTGAGGAGAATGGAGTGACAGGTTGACGAATGAAGAAGTGAAGGAACCTTGTGGGGTGGATGCGGATGTGATTGAGAAACTTAGGAGAAATATACTGAGGTGGTTTGGACATGTGGAGAGACTGGAGAATGAAAGACTGACTAAGAGGGTGTGTGGAGGTAGGGAGAGGGAGGGGAAGACCGAGGATGAGGCAGAGGGATGGAGTTGAGAGGCATATGAGAGAGGGGGAAGTGAGTTGGGGGGAGGGCAGGCGAATGGTAGGTGACAGAGCGACTTGGAGGCATTTTGTCTGCAGCCATCCTTTGAGGGATTAGGGTGTCAGGCAATACGTGTATACAGTAAGTCCTCGTATTTCAACGCATTTTACTTCGATGTTTCATTTTTCGCGAAAGAAAAAAGTTTCCAACATGTCGCAAACTTCATCATTTTCTCCCAAACTTCGTCGCCACTTCCAGCTGGCAGCCGACACTCAGCAGATGACGCATTCCAATGATTATTTGTTGGCGGCCATCTTGCGACCACCCTGCCCTCTATCAATACAGCGGCGGTACTACAGTCCCCTTCGCCATTGTGCTGTCTTTGGCTCGCAACTCGTGAATTCCTGACCCACACCTAGTTGTCTGAAATGCAGTGCGCCAGTGAGCTAGAGCGCGTGACGCGACGAGCTGAGGTTGATGTTGCACGGCCAGCGCCGGTGCCTAAAGACAAGCGGCCGTACAGGGTTGGCAAGAGGCATTGCCGGTACTCAGCGGCCAACAAGCAGAGGATTTTGCAGCTCACTGAGGGGTTGACGGCCCTGAGATACGTTGCCTGACTGGGGCTCCTGACAGCACCATAAGGACACTCAGGAAAAACAAAGCAACTCTCAAAAAGCAGGTGAGTGCACGTAAAATAACAATAAAGTAAATGTGTCTGTGTTTTTTTTTTCCCTTTAACCTTTATTTGTGCCACTGTTTTTTTACTGTAACAATATCCACCTAATGGAGTTACTTTTTGGAGTTAATCAACCAACTGTTAGTTAGAACAATTCAGAGGAAGAATATACAGTATTGTAATGAAAATCAGTAACGTTGGTTACTGTTACGTTGCATTATACCCCTAAGGAGGAACACGGAACCTCTCAAAAAGCAGGTGAGTGCACGTAAAATAACAATAAAGAAAATGTGTGTTTTTTCCCCTCAACCTTTATTTGTGCCACTGTTTTTTATTGTATCAATATTCACCTAATGGACTTAGTTTTTAGAGTTAACCAATATTAACCAACCAAGTGTTAGTTGGAACAATTCAGGGGAAGAATATACAGTATTGTAATGAAAAATCGGTAACGCTGGTTACTGTTTTGTTGCATTATACCCATAAGGAAGAACACGGAACCTCTCAACAAGCAGGTGAGTGCACATAAAATAAAACAATAAAGTAAATGTGTGTGTTTTTTTCCCCTCAACCTTTATTTGTGCCACTGTTTTGTACTGTATCAATATTCACCTAATAGAGTTAGTTTTTAGAGTGCGATCAGACGCACAAGCCTAGACACAGCAGAGGTGGACGAAACGGCTGGAAGACACCACTTGACACACTACGACTTAGACTCAGGTGTGGTTGACATAAAAGAGGAAGGGATGAACTCTAGTGAAGAGAATGAACGGCCAGATCACACTGCACACGAGAAAATGACCACCCAGAAATTGTCCCACAGCCTGTCCACCATAACCGACATGGCAACAACTTTCGAGACATACACCAGGACTATGCCTGAGGCTACTCAGATCCTATCCACCTTGAATGATCTGAAGTCTCAAGTGATGGCAGTCTACAACAGAAACATTCTGGAGCAGAGACAAGCCAGGATCACATGATTTTTTAAAGTGACACAGAATGTGGCTGCTATTATGCAAGACTTAGACGTGACAGGAGAGGAGGATGAAGGAGGAGAAGTGGACAGAGGGGAAGTGGGGTTGCTGGAGCTGAATTCAACTTTGAGGGCTTCAGCTTAGGTGATAGGGCTTCCCCAGAGAGGCCCATGTCACCTAGTAACTAGCCCATCCACCCTCAAAACACCTTCACCTGCCACTCATGCCAATGTTTACTTTATTTCTGGTAAGGATTTTTGGTGTTGCAGCTCTTTATAACAGATCTACTGTCATTTCAGGTACATGTTTATTGTGTTATGGTGTATAAGCAACTAGTGAACACTCCACATTTAATTTTGGGTAGGGCCTGTTTGGTGTTATAGTACTTTGATAGGTTAGGTAGCTGTCCCACCGGAACGCCCATCTATTTTTCCCATTGATTCTTAACTTCACACTTCGACTTTTCACGTTTCGCGACATTTTGGCGGAACATCAAAACACTGAAAAACGAGGACTTACTATATATATATATATATATATATATGGTATGGTCATGAGGAGAGAATGGATAACAATAGTGGTGAAAAAGGTATATATGAATGAATTTCAAGGAGGGAGGAGGTGAGGTAGGCCAAGAAGAAGGTGGAGAGATATGGTGGATGAGTGTGTGTGGAAGAAAGTTTGAAAGTCAGTGAGGCTAGGGAACTGACAAGAGATCAAGCTGGCTGGATGAATACTGTGAAGAGAAGTGCATGATCAGGGATTTAGCACCCCTCAGTAACATGACAGTGTCCAGACTGACTCTATCGTATATGTTTACGTGAAGCAACAGAACATGGTGAATGTATCAGATAGAGCCAGGATTTCAGGGGTTTAAATGGTGAGCGAATGGAAGCATGGCCCATTGGACTGGGCTAATTTGGGCTGTCTGCATACTGCTACTCCTCACCCTGCCTTAATGTGGGAAAGGAAGTCCAGATGATGATAAAAGACTAGAAATAATTGTCAACAAAATATCAAGAAAAATGGGAGAGAATGCCTTGACTAACCACATAATATGAAGAAATATCTGACTCCATCACACAGATTGCACACTATGTATATATGTCAGTTTTGTTGACGAGTAATCCATCAAATTATCTCTTTCTGCACCTAACTCATGCTTTTGCACACTTATGATACAGGCCGTCCTTATTGTAACGTTGAGATGCATTTGGGAAACCCCACTGTTGAGCTGGGGTATTGTTAAACAGGGACATTATAACAGAAAGTACTGGGATGTGTTTGGGAGACGTGGGATCCTCCCCCCAACCAAGTCCAAAATCGACCCAAATGAGTTCAAAAACTAGTTTCTTGCTCACTTAAAACTCCAAATAATTGCTAAACTAAGCCTAAAAGCAGTTTTTAACTCTTCTAAGCCCAAAAATAAAATCTGAAAATAATAAAAAATGAGCTTGGAAAAAATTAAACTTAGTAAACTGTACCCAAAAATGAAAGAACTCACTCCACCTATGACTAAAACACATTAGCTTATCTAAGTCTAAAAACAGTTTATAAATGAACCTAAACACAAGACTACCCATCATCTGTGAGCCAGGCAGACTGTAATAATACTGTAAGATGAAAACTTAGACTATTATGTGTCCATCCTGGATGGTTCCCAATGCTGGTTGAATGACATGTGAACTCAATGAAAACTTGACTATTATGTATCCATCCTGAATGACTCCCTATGCTGGATAAGTGACGTGTGAACTCACTTGATTATTCTGTATCCATCCTGGATGGCTCCCAATGTTGGTTGAATAATATATCAACTCAAAGGAAAACTTGACTATTATGTATCCATCCTGAATGACTCCCCAGGCTGGCTGAGTGACATGTGAACTCAAGTTGCAACTCTAAACAACTTTAATTAATAATTTTTCCTTCTACAATCAATATTTTCTGATATTTGAGTTTTTGACACAGGCAGACACACACAGATACATTTTGTACAAAAATAATGACCATCAGCTTCATTTATATGACTCATAATTTAAGTCTAAAACATCATCAAAACTAGTTCAAAAAAGGACACCAGATAGCCGGGGACTGGCCATCGATAGGTGGGGAAAGGTGTTAACTTTTTTACATTGCTAAGGTGTGGTATGACTATACAGGAAAAAAAAATAAATAAATAAAAATAAATACAAAAAAGGGGGGGACATGATAAAGGTAACCAAACTGCAAGTTAGTGTCCTTACCTTTAAACCTATTTATAAGTTGTGGAGAAACTGTTTTATAAAATTCTATCAACATTTCATGTCTGGTGGAGATGACAGCTTCAAGACATTTCGCTGATGAGCGGCGTACCTGGATAATAAGATCATTACAGTTTAATAGATACCTATATTATTATATATACACATATACAGTACCTATTATGGAGCCTCTGTGGTACAGTGGTAGAGTGTGCGTCTCGCATGCTGATGGGCGCAGGTTCGCCTCCCGCCAAAGTTGTAAAAACCTTGGTAAGCGTTCACCAAGCCACTGACCACTTTGGCAGATACAAGGGGTGCTGTGATTGAACCAGTGTTGCATACTAGTATGCTTGCACCCAATCGGCTTAAGGCGGGCAGATTACACTTGGTTCACATACTACACACACATCCAAAGCCACTACAACACAAACAACTGCACTCCCAAGCACTTCTCACCAGACAGCCACTGGGTAGAGATACATGGCTGTATCGTCCCTGCTTCAGTAGGGATAGGCCGGTCCTGTAGTGGACCTCAATGGCTGATGACGACGACGATGATGACAACAGTATCTATTACCATTTAAGCAGTCACACCAAAACAGTGATCCCTTCAATACAATCATCAACATATTATAATATGACCCTCTTCCACCAAGAAACTGCCAATACAAATAGCTGGTATCCACTTATGAATGAATGGGGTATGCTAATGAAGAACTTATCATTAGGTAATCAGGCTAAACACAAACACATTAAAACAGGGTGCAATTGGAGAAATATTTTGGTGATCATAAACATCCATCCTCAAAGCAAGTTTCCCGCTGATACATCCACAATTCCCATCAACAAAACTGCACTAGAAACCATTAAGAAAATATACATAGGCTATACATATGGTATATCATGGTATCTCCTCTTAAGTATACATGCCCGAGACTGAACTATCAGTACTGTAGTCCAGTCCAGAATATCCATCCATCCATTATCCAATCCTATGTCGCCCCATGAGAAGCATAGGAACCCGGGGCTAGGTAAGTTGGTCCCGACATTTAAGATGAGAGTGACCAGCCTCACTCACCCCAGAGTGGCATTACATGAGCAATAAACCCCAACCACTCCGTAGATATGAACCTTCACCAGTTCAATCTGATTGGAGCACCTTAATTACCCACTAAACCACCAAGCACCAAAATTTGGTTATATGGTTACCACCCAACACAGTCAATGGTTTCCTGGTGTACAGTCCAGAATAAATAAGTAAAAAAAGACAGACATTAACATCTCATTTTACCATCCTTTTTCCTGGCTCTTATCTCATCCCACCTTGGGGTGCGATAAGTGGTGTGGATGATATTGAGACTCATTATTTGTAAGAAGTCCAGAGACCTGTTGCCTCTCCTGTCACTGAAAGGGATCTCCCTCAGTGCTAAGTGATCTTTGTATGCAGCATGTGGAGAGTAATGCTGTATGGTAGTGAGACCTGGGTAGTAAAGGAAGAGGATATTTGCAGGCTCAAACGTACAGAAATGACAATGATTAGGTGGAAGTGCAGTGCGTCCCTGAGTGTGAGGCCTGGGAGGATTAGGCTTACGATGGAAGAATTGAGGGGTAGCATAGGATTGGGGCGTATTGGCACTGTGATGAGGAGAGGTAGATTGAGATGGTTTGGGCATGTGGGGAGGATGGGGGATGATAATTGGGTGTAGAAAGTGAGAAGCGTTAACACTGGGGGTAGGGTTGCGAGAGGCAGACCGAAAAAGACCTGGAATGAGGTCACTGAGTGTGACCTCATGGGTGAGGGACTGAATAGGAAAGCTGCTGCAGATCGAGCAGCACAGACAGCTGCCATTAGGTGACCACGGCCTGCGCACACAAGCATGTTGGAGCCTTCAAAAACGAAACGAAACAAACGGCATCATTCTTTGATAAAAAAAAAAATGCAACAGGGGAAAAAAAAAAATAGCATCTGGTGGTTTAGGGGGTAATTAAGGTGCTCCAATCAGATTAAGCCTGTGCTGGTTTATACCCAAGGGATGGTTTGAGTTTATTGCTCATGTAATGCCACTCAGGGATGAGTGAGGCTGGTCGTTTCGTTTCTTTTCGTTTTTGAAGGCTCCAACATGCTTGCATGCGTCAGCCTTGGTCACCTAATGGCGGCTCTCCATGCTACTCGATCTTTGACAGCCTCCCTGTTCAGTCCCTTAACCCTTAAGTCACACTTAACGACCTCATCCAATGTCTTTCTCAGTCTACCCCCTCCCCCATTATTAACACTTCTCACCCTCTGTACCCAATTATCATCCCCCATCCTCTCCACATGTCCAAACCACCTCAGCCTACCTCTCCTCATCAGAACATCAATACACTCCAGTCCCATCCTACCTCTCAAATCTTCCATTGTAAACCCAGCCCCCCCAGGCCTTGCACGCAGGGACGCACTGCACATCCACCTAATCATTGTCATTTCTGTACGTTTAAACCTGCGAATATCCTCTTCCTTTACTGCCCAGGTCTCACTACCATACAGCATCACACTCCTAACACATGCTGCATACAAAGACCCCTTAGCACATAAGGGGAGTCCCCTCAATGTCAGGAGAGGCAACAGCTCCCTGAACTTCTTCCAACAACTTCTCACCCTAGCAACCAAGCTAACTCCAGCCCCATCTCCGGCACATAACATGTCTCCCAAATAACAAAACTCCTCCACACACTCAAGAGACTCACCAGCAAGTTCAACCCTCTCACGCCTAACAATCTCCACCTGCTCTCCCCGACACGCCGCACACATGAAATCAGCATCATCTCGCAGTCTACCTCTAATACCACTACATCTCTTGAGCACCCATTTATCACAAACACTACACAAGATGGAATTACTTCCCACAACCTTGTGGCAAACTGCACATAGCCACTCTCCCTCCCTCTCCTCTGACTGTACCGCCACCGACCCTAGATATCATCACTTTTGTTTTATCTGCATTTACCCTTAAGCCCTTGTGCCCCATACCATCTCTTCACTTCTTAAATCTTTCCTCCGCCTCATTTTCATTCTCAGCAATCAACACCAAATCATCAGCATACAACATCTCCCATGGGAGTCCATCTCTGAAATCACGTGAGAGGGCTTCAAGCACCACGATATACAACAAGGGACTCAAAACTGACCCCTGATGCACACCAACATTCACAGAAAACTCATCACTTAAAACTCCATTCACTCTTACCTGGGTGCGAGCACCCACATACATGGCCATAACCACCCTAACCAGCCACTCTTCCAACCCTAGCTTTCTCACTGCCCACTTCACCACCTCTCTAGAGACTCTGTCAAAGACCTTTTCCAACACAACAAAAACAAAATACAATTCCCTTTTCTTTCCAATATATTTTTCCAGAAGCTATCGAACAATGAATATGGCATTAGTGGTCCCCCTGCCTGGCATAAACCCAAACTGCATCTCGTCGATATTCACTCTTTCTCTAATCATACCTTCTAGAACTCTCTCCATTACTTTCATTATCTGATCTAGGAGCTTTATACCTCTGTAATTTCCCCTTTCCAGGGCATCACCCTTCCCTTTGTACACATTTACAATTACACTCTTCAGCCAATCATCTGGGACAACACACTCATATATAATCATGTTTATCAGGTCAGTGACTAACCTCACCCCAGTATCTCCTGAGGCCTTCAACATTTCGGCAGTCAACCCAGACATACCTTAATTTCAGGACCAACTTGCCTAGCCCCAGGGTCCCATGCTCCTCAAGGGGCAACACAGTTTGATCATAAGCACCAACTAACCGCAATAAAAACAATGAGGAACAAGAAAGTCAATCTTACTTTCCAGGACATATCATCATCATCAGAATACTCATCATCCTCTTCTCCCTCATCATCTTCATCCATATCCATCTGTCCCTCATCATCCTCATAGTCATCATAGTTGTAATTGGGGTCGTGAGTGATGTACTTCAGGCACATTTCCACAATCTGCAAAGAATGGATGAATCAGCAGATAACTCTGACACTTTCCTTTAACAGTATTTTTCCCAATTTAATCCCTTTGGGTGGTTGGGGATAAACTCTGATACGTATAAGTAACTGCTCCAAAGAAAATTACCATGTATGTATCATTATCTCACAATATAACATACCAGCCTTCAAAAAGTTGGTCCTGTTGTCTGTTGGTGGAAAAAATATATAACGTACTTTTCTGTACTGCAAGCACTTCACTAGCAACACAAAGAAAAATTACATCTCTGCCAACCAGGGGGCTGCAGTAGTGGGGGGAGGCTGGGAGAGGAATAGCTTCCTACTATGCTACATACTGTATACATATATATACATACATACAGTATATATACATATATACATATATATATATATATATATATATATATATATATATATATATATACAGTACTCTCACATCCAAGAAAGGTTTATCCAAGATGTTTCGCGTCCAACATGGAGACCATAAATAATAATCCAATATATTGCTGTAATACAGTTGGATACGTCCAATAAGGAATCGACGGTTCATAACGGCCCAAATCCGATGAAAATAAAGCTATGATGGTCTCATCCAGTCCAACACGGTTCCCACGCCAAGGAGAGTGACGTGGTTGCGATGTTGTCCAAAATATTGGCATCTGATCACGTGATGAGCAGGAGGGCTTGCTTTTGTCTCTCTCACCAGACTGTCGAGGACACACTTACAGCGTGTTGCACTCAGCGTTTGCTCCTAGGTTATTGCCTCTCCTTACGTATCCATGCCTAGGAAACTGTCTACTAACCTTGTGAAGCGCCGCCATCTACCTCAGGCTACAAAGTTGGAGATAATTATTGAGCTACTAAGCTGGAGATAACAAGCTCAGAAAAACACACTTTCAAGGAGAGGAAATTTGTTTTGGTGCCAAAATAGGTCTAGGTTGGTGTTATTTTGGGCACTTTTCGAATATTTTGTGACAATATTAATTTTTCCCATGAGGTCTTGTGTCAGTCCAAGACGTTTCTTGTCCTAGATGGGACCCTCAGGCAACAAAATTACCGTCTTGGACGCGAGAGTACTGTATATATAAAATCGTCTATTCATCCATCACTTACAGTGATGCCCTGCTTCCTATCATAATTAGTAGATATTTACTTTACCAGCAACCGTGATTTAAGGGGAAAAAAGGGGGGGTGCATCCAACCACATCTGTACAATTACCTCCTTTACCAGTGACTGCAACAGAAGAGAGAAACAAAAAGGGGATAGGGCTATGAGCTAAGAATTATATAAAAGAATTCCCGATGCCTGCACTAAGACTAGCAAAGGGAAAGTAAATACTGTATAAAATAATCCTTCCTGGATTTGGACTTTCTTTTCAAAATATTATAGATAGTTTTTATGCATTCATGATAAATATTATGTTCAGCTGCTACACATTAACCCGCCGAGTCCCACCGACGTACGATGCACGTCATTACTTTCTTCCGCGGACAGACCCAATGACGTGCATCATACGTTACGCAATTGCAAGGTCTATTGTGTGCACATTTTTCAACATTCGCGGGTGATTTTTGGTAGGCATATGTGGGAGACCTTCCTCTACCTGCTGCCGAGCGGAGATACTGCCTGGCCCCACCTAACACCCCCTCCCCTCCACACTGGGCAATTCACCTGTTAGCAGTAACCTGGCAAGTAAAGGTATATTGCCCTACGGTCTCTCCAATGATGAAATTCACTGTGAAAGTGATTTCTGAGGTGGAGGACAAAGAAACAAAGAAGCTAGAGGCAGAAACAAACAGAAGTGATGAGGTGGTAATGTCATAAAGGAAGGTGCCATATTCTGGGGTTCTGGGTGAGTGAACAATGCTTTTATCACCTATATTATTGTGAAAACCAATATAGACTTGTACTAAATATAAATTCGTACCAAATAAATACGTAATTTAAAGTGGCTTGAATTAGTTAACCGTTCCATAGTTTGTTTTCTTTAGCCAGGTACCCTGAAAAAGAAGAAAAACATAAGGCTAAATGACACCTGTAAAACATTTTAACCTCAGGAGGGCAATTTCTCTATGAATTTTCAATGTTTCTCACCAAAAGTGGAGGTTTGAGAAAAAAAAAAAAAGTTGAAAATCGGTCGGGATCTGGGGTTGGGCTGGGTAAAAAACCAGTCAGGACTGAGCGGGTTAAATATGAAATAAAGTTTACTATATACAGCAAGATGGGGCACATTCTTACTGCTCTTAAGAACTGCATCTAATGCATGGCTAAGTAACTGACTACAACAAAGCCATTAATTTAATCCTTATAAACTCAAATCTACAGGAAATTGCATGAACATACTAAAGTACACAAGTATGAATTAATTTTTAATTCTGTGAAAATCAAATAACGAATTATTTCCTATGATGTGCTACAAGGTTCAAAACTAAGCATTATGAAACTCAACTCACAGTGGGCAGGTGGTGTGTGATCTCTTTGGGGCAGCGGAGAGTGAATGCCTCACATGCTGAGATACAGTATTCCCTTAGCTCATCATCATCCACTGCTACATACTGCACCACCAAGGGCATCACCCGTTCTAGATACTCTCCAAACCTGTGCCCAGCCTGTCGGCTGAAAAAAGAATACACAGTGAATTATTAGTACTGTTCACAGTTACACTGAAATCCATCCATCATCCAATCCTGTGTTGTCATAATGAGGAGTGTACAGCCCAGGGCTTGACAAGCTGGTCCTGACATACTACAGTAAAGTTGTAGATCGTCTGCCTGGAGGCTGATAAAACAAAAACTGAAAGAATTTTTATCAGCTCATTCAATCCAATGATATCTCTCTGCAGTAATATATATTCTGATGCTACCAGAGGAGTTTTTCCAGGAATTTCACTCCATTACCTTCATATTAACTGATTCAAAAGTTTTATGCCTTTATAATTTCCCCTTTCCAGGACATCACCCTTCCCCTTATACATTATATATTTACAATCATGTTCTTCATTCAGTCATCTGGAATAACAAGCTCATATATAACTGGATTTGTCAAACCAAGTAACCAAACTCAATGCTTTATCGCCCAAGGCCTTCAATATTTCAGCAGTCAACCCACACACACCCACAGCCTTCCCCAACTGATCCTGCAGATTGCCCTGCTCACAGTATCAACTGCCATCAAAGCCCATGGGCCAATCACAGGATCTGCTTCCCTGTTCCAGTCAAAGTCCTCATTCAGCAATCAGTTATTATGCTTTCTTCAAGCATCCTTAATATCCTCTCTGTCCATCACTATTCTTCCTCCATCATTCTTCACACAATGTTCAAAATGATATCCATTTTCTCTACACTTGTTTTGCCTAATTAGTGCCACATTACTCCTTTTGGAATCATAAAGGTTATCCAGCAAAAGTCTCTGAGACTAAGATTTTGCCCTGTATATCTCTTTTCTGACCCAACACTTGCCTCTTTTCAGCATTTATCAAGGCTATCCAGTAGAAGTATCTGATACTCAGATTTTGCCCTGTATAGCTCCTTTCTGGCCTTATGGTTGGTAGCCAAATATTCCTCTGATATCACCACAGTCATTTTAATTTACAATTTATGACTCGATGTAGCGCTGCTCTCGGGTGTCTGCCCTTTCCTCTCCTCCATCCTTCCTTCCTTCAATCCTCTTCTGTCTATCTTTCCTTCAATCTTTCCTTGTCCTTCTGCCTATGAGTGACTTTACACTCCCTCTTCTGTCTTTCTTTCCATCATTCTTTCCTCGTCCTTCTGCCTGTGGGTGACTCTACACTGAATGACAAGCCAAATGGTTTCCTGTAAACCAGGAAACCATTTACTACGCTGGGTGGTAACCATATAACCAAATTTTGGCACCTGGTGGTTTAGTGGGTAATTACGGCGCTCCAATCGGACTGAGCCGGTGAAGGTTTATATCCAACGGGTGGTTGGGGTTTATTGCTCACGTAATGCCACTCAGGGATGACTGAGGCTGGTCACTCTCATCTTAAATGTCAGGACCAACTTGCCTAGCCCTGGGCTCCTACGCTCCTCTGTGGGGTGACATAGGATTGGATAATGGATGGATGGATGGAGAACAGTCCAATGAAAGATATATGGGGGAAAGTAGAGTGGCACAGAAATGAACTGGCAGTAATTTAATGGTACACTAAGACAGAGGTATAAAGAAAATGCTGCACGGGGAGTTCTGCCATGGCCAATCTTTACTGGGGAGTTCCCAGAAGGAAACAAGCAATCAAGGAAACATTTAGGTATAGCATACCACACCCAAAACAATAAATGGGTTCTCTGGAATTCTTCAGAATACAAAGGGCAATGATTAACCTGTGGAAAGCGACGATGCTTCTGTAGTTACGTGCTGCCAAGCAACGACTTGGCTGAAATTCCGAGTCTTACAGAATTGAATGAAACACATATCATCGTCTTGGAAACGTTCGCGCGCATCCGGCAGTATATGTATATGACCACATAAAGTCACGCGGTGGTGAGATAAAATGGCTAGAAGATGAACAGCTGGTGGCGCGAGCAACCCACCACCCGCAGTGAGTGAGGTGATAAACATTGTCCGGCACGTGATTACTGTATCATTAACACTCTCTCTGTCTCCCTCCCTCCCTCTCTCTAACTATGGTAAATTACTTTACGCACTGCCGAAAAAGCATACATTTATTATACAGTTTACTCGTAACTCTCTCTCTCTGTCTCTCTCTATTAAACTCCTATTAATTACCTTATGCACAGCCGAAAAAGCATACAGTAAAACCTCAATATAACGGACTTCAGTAGACCGGAATTCGCTTTTATCGGACTCGAGGAGCTACCGGACTAAACTCCTACATATCGGAAAAAGTCCGATACAGCCAGAAAGCAGTCCGGACTGCCTGACAACTTCAGCTATGTTCACCACAATAAGACAAATAAAAGACATGTTCTTCAGTGCACAGTACAGTATTATACCATTTGATTAATGTAGTGAAGGTATAACACAGTACAATACTGCAATGGTGGTGAAAACCACTGATGCAATCCGGACTAAAGTCTGATATATCGGAAAAAGTCCAGATTAGCAGAGGTAAGTCCGGATGTCGCTTTTATCGGAAAATCACATATTTCGGTCTGGTCTGAGCCCTAATTAGTCCATTATAGTGAGGTCTTACTGTACATTTATCATACAATCTACTCGTAACTGTCTGTCTGTCCGAGAGAGGAGGGAGGGATTGGAGAACTAGAGAAAGAGGGACCAATGTTATCCTTTATCTCGTCATTCGAAGGGAAGGGATGCTGTTTGTCACTCCTGTATTTATTCTCTCTCTCTCTCTCTCTAACTACGATAAATTGCCTCATGCACTGCCGAATAAAGCATACATACAATTTACTCGTAACACTCTCTCTCTCTCTCCGAGAAAGGAGGGAGGGATTGGAGAATGGAGAACTAGAGAGAGAAGAGGGACTGATGTTATCCCTTATTTCCTCATTCAAAGGGAAGAGATGCTGTTTGTCACTCCTATATTTATTCTCTCTCTCTTTCTATCAAACTATGATAAATTACCTTACACACTGCCGGAAAAAGCATACATTTATTAAACAATTTACTCATAACTCTCTCTCTATCAGAAAAATGCCTCCCCCCCCTCTCTCTCTCTCATGTGTGTGTGTGTGTGTGTGTGAGTGTGTGTGTGCGCAGATCCCCTTTATTCTCTCTCTCTCTCGTGTGTGTGTGCATGCAGATCCCCTAGCGCCTGGTGCAAGGTTGGCAGCATCACGGGAGGAGAATTTACTTTCGCGTGCGCTCGCTCCACGGTGTCCTGCGTATTCTGAGTGTATATGAGGCATTGCGTGGGTGGTATTGAGAGTTGCCACCTACCCTTATTTCCCATACAAATTTCAACCACCTACTCCTCATGGCATGGTTTTGGTACGCCTTTGAAAATCACGCTCAATTGAGGCCTATCGCTTTCAACTCTGATATGTCCTAAATGAGGCCTAGCGCTCTCAACGGGTTAAAACTGTAAATGAAAACGGCAACAAACTGCAAAATCATCACAAAATGCTTGTCGAGATATCCATGTTAAGTATAAATGACTACTGTACAAAATTTTCCTCTTCAAACAGTCACTCGTCACCCCTTAATGAGTCAATAATAAGGCTTGTACAATCAAACACAAAATTTATCAATAAACACAACAGTCATTATGACCAATTAGTAAATAAACAAGACACAGAAAAATATCCTACCTGATGGCAGCAACACACTGTATATATGTTCTGGTTGTAGACATGGAGGTATTCTTGGCAAGTTCCTCAATCAAGAAGTCCATTAGCCTGGCAAAGATTTGCGGGGAACAAGACACCACCAAGTGGCTCAGCGCAACAATTGTGCGCTTCCTGACAGCCAATCGTGGAGACGCTAGTTGCGGCAGGAGGGCGTCAAGGATGTTTGGGTGGAATGACACAAGAAGCGAACCAAACCGAGCTAGGAGGTCACCAAGGATGTCTAGGGCTTCAAGCTGCACACTAACATCCTCTTGCTTTGTACACAGAAAAATTATAGCTTGTTACTGAAATAGCACCAGTAGGATTTGTACAGTAGTTTTATACATTTTATCAGCACCATCCTAACCTAGTATCCCACTATCTGAACAGGGTGCTTAAGATCATGAACTATTGTTTTCCATGCTGCTCATCAACCCATACAAATCTATCTGAACTCAAATTGCTATAAGTGACCATAAACTAATCTCCCTGAGCCATACTGGACTGATCTAATGGTTTAACTGATCTCACTGGACAAACTGACAAACAATTAACCTACACACTCAGAAAGTGTCTGTGCATGGCTGATACAAGTGAGAAATGTATATAAAATGTATAAAGCATACTGTACATAACAATACCGGTAGTTGATACGCCATTTCCTTTGTTCCCCTTAAGACAGTTAACTCAGCTAATGAATATGCCAGCACAACATAGATGCATGGTCTGCAAAAATGTTTGCTTATATTATTCTCTAAATTTCATTATTGTAATTATATGCATCAAACCTTGACACCATAACTGTAAAAAATTTAAAGCCTACACTACTCTATGTAACAATTCTATAGCTGTGAACTAGAAAGGCCAATACCAGAATCTGACATTCTGAGAAAACAACATTTAAGTGTTTCTAATAATCAGCATTTATATGCTAGCACAATTAAAAAAAAATAAATAAATAAAAAAAATAACAAGTTGAGAAACTCAAATATTCCTTATTTGGCATGTGCTCCTTCTGTACTATTAGCTGAAACTTATTAGCAAAAACAACCATTTATGGATAAGTTCAAAACAGAGTAATTTTTTAACATAAATTCAATTACTTGTTCATGGGCAAGAGAATCCATCTTCCCACCTGAAGCCTCCTATAAAATAGTCTGTGTGAACTTGTCTTTTACAGCAAATAATTTCTTTTTCTCGACTTTTGCTCCATTGGATACATTTATGTGAAGCTACAGAATGTGGTGAGTGTTTCTGGTATCTCCGATAGAGCCACAATTCTGGGGGCTTGAATGAAGAGTGAATGGAAGCGTGGCCCATTGGACTGGGCAAATTTGGGCTATCTGGACATTGCTACTCCTCACCCTGCCCCGGGATGGGAAAGGAGGTCCGGATGATGATGATGATGATGATGATGATGACTTTTGCTCTATTTGTTGACACTGACGTCAATGATCTTGATTAGGCTACACTGGTGGAACAGCTGATTTCAGGCTCACTGGAACCTGTCTAAAAATTTTGACACTGACCTTTGTATCACTCAGCCCTGGAAGCTTTCACTGAATACACAGTACAGATGAGAACACCTTGGTCCCAATTAGCTCATGATCAAATAGCATGATTCCCAAATAGTGTGAGTTGTTTCTCAATGTCCACAACGTCTGAAATTAACAATGCTGGTGAAGCCACCACAATAGAAGATGTGATTACTGCAGCATCTATCAAGGACACATTACAGGAAGTGAGACATGAGGTTACACCGATGTCAGCAACACCAGAAACACCAGGAGAGCTCTCCATGATGCAGATCAGCTGAATCTTGGCTGCTGTTGATGCCTTAACCCTTTGGCTGAGGCGGACATGACGACGACCAACTGAATGTGCTCAGCGGAGAAAGAGTAAAAAAAAAATGATGTTTTCAACTCGTGTTTTAACCCCCTTATCCTTGATCTTAGGAGCTAAAATTCTGTTAGACAAATTTCAATCTTTCTACTACTGTTTGCAACAAATTGCATGTCCGTAGGTACTCCCAGCCCGGAGAAAGATTTGAGAGAATACAAGGTGTGTTCTGACTGTCTGATGCAGGAAATAGCCCAGTGAGACAGAAATTTCCACCAAACCACAAGATTTTTTCATCTATCCATCATCCAATCCTACGTTGCTCCATTCCGTACAAAATAGGGTTACTGCCATGTTACCTCATCACAATAATTACAACAGTACTGTAATAATAATAAAAAAAATTCTTGCCAGACTCGTATGATTTTATTATGATATTTCACTGTGTTGACGCTAGCTTTAAACAGTAGTGATGTGATGAACATCATTACAAACATTATAAAACTTCATGAATGACTTTTATTACCACTTACTTAAATAAAACTTATTGACATAATGTCATAAGTCATTTCATAGCATAGCCGCACAGTTTGCAACAACAAAAATGTTTGTTAGCTAATGCACTTAGCATATGATTTTTCTGATCATCACAAAAATATCATTAAATCACTTGTATTTTATCACAATAATTCACAATATAATATAAACAACACTTTCAGCCACTCTCGTATGATTTCAATGCTAACTGGGTGCATGTTATTTTGTATTATTTACTTAGAGAGAGAGAGGGGGGTGTGAGCAAACTGGTTTAGACCAGCTCATTGAGTGTGTGTATATGTGTGTGTGTATGTATGTATATTATTATTAAGTACTGTACTAGGGTAATTATCAGTATTTAAAAGTTTAGCCCCTAAAGTTGGAGTCACTTATCCACCAAATGAATTTTCCCCTGTAAGTTATGTATATCAATCAGTGCAATATCAATTAGCATGCGCTTGCGCATCCACCATATAGACGTGTTAATTGGGACCAAGGTGTATATAGGCAGATCAACACTAGTCTGTATGGCAATGACAATGTCATGAGACATTCTAATAATATCATATATACAGAGATCAACATTAGCCTATATGTCAATCACAATGTCATGAAACACTCTACTGGTATCATCTACATCCTCTTCCAGTTTACACTGCCCAAAAGGGGTAGGGAATTTAACTACTTACACTGCAAGTGCTGCACAAGGAGGCTACTACAACCTGACATGTCATCTACATCCTTATCCAGTTTACACAGTCCTAATGAGGTTGGGCAAATTTATCTACCTACACTGCATGTGCTGCGCAAGGTTACAACAACCTGACATAACAAAAGTAAACAGTGACCAACACAGCACCATTTTTCTCAGAAGCAAAAATACTTTGACTCACCCGAACAATGGCTTCAGATAACCTGTCAGTGACTCGCTTGCAAATGTTTGCAACAAGGGCTGTTGATGATGCTGGGAGCTCATTGATGACTGTCTTAAGCGCCAAGGAGGACATGTCTCGAAGCTGCTCACGTTCACTCACCATGTGATCGCACAGAGACTCCACAATTGAGTAAACATGGAATTCCTTCACCTTGTTTACTAATGGACCCAAGCTGCAAGGTGTTTTTAGCTTATTATGGTACTCAAAGTTTAGAGCTATATTGTACTATATTTAGTCTCACTCAACTATTACTTTTCAAGCTTTGTGGTATCTTTTGAAATCCAAATCATAATCATAACTACATTTACTGTACACATGTCATGACAAAACATGAATAATAAATTTTGTATAAGTCTGTTTCAAATCAGTGCTCAGAACTACTGAGTCTATATCTATAATGACTAGTAATGCACAACAGGGGAGAGGGTGGAAAATGAAGAATTCACAATGAGTACATTGTTCAGAATCTGATACTACTGATTTCTCATTCAGTGTGATATGCTACTGAAGTCTTGGGCAATTTCTATAGTGTATTAACTAACTTTCTAAACAATTTCATGCATTTGCATTTCATTTTCTCATAAAACCCATCTATTAGCTACCACTGTTTATTTACATTTTATGTTGGCTTACGTAATCCAAAGCACTACCATGTGAAGATGCACATTTCATATATGAGGTCTGCCCAAAAGAGAAAATAAACTTTTTAAATAGCACAACAAAGAGTTGGCATGGCATGATCATGATGGGTGCACTGCATAGCAGCAACTCTGAGCTTTAGTTTAATGCCAGCCGCATCACACCACGCCACTTAGTCATCGAGGTACACGTGCTTGAGTGTGTACAGTGCACGTGGTGATTTGCTGCAAGCTGAACAATGACAGATCTTGAAGAGCAACAAGTTTGCATCAACTTCCATTTCAAACTGAGAAAATAAACCTTTACAGAAACTTTTCAAATGTTGCAACAGGCATATGGGGAGAACCGTTTGAGTCATATGCAACGTCACAAGTGGTTCTAGCGGTTCAAATTAGGAAGAACATCCACCAAAGACGATCCCAAATCTGGAAGGTCTTCCATGTCAACAGACAACAATCATGTTGAGAAAGTGCATGCTGTGATTTGAGAAAACTGTTGCCTGACTGCCCATGAAGTTTCTGAAGTAGGCATTTGTAAAAGTTCACACCACAAAAATTTTACCTGAACACTGAAGACACACTGTGTTCATGTAAAATTTTTGCCACTACTGACTGTTGAGCAAAATGAGAACCATGTTACAGTCAGTCAAGTGCTGTCTGATAGCTTAACCCATCCAGTCCCGACCGGTTTCTTACCCAGCCTACCCCAGGTCCCGACCGATTTTCGACTTTTTGTTGTTTGGCTGAAACCTTCGCTTTTGGTGAGGAACGTCGAAAATTCATAGAGAAATCGCGTTTCTGAGGTAAAAAATGTCGATACATGTGTCACTCAACCTTACGTTTTCCTTCTTTTTCAGGGTACCTGGCTAAAGAAAACGAACTACGGAAGGGTTAACTAATTCAAGCCACTTTAAATTACGTATTTATTTCATTTATTTGGTACGAATTTATGTGTAGTACAAGTCTATATTGGTTTTCACACAATAATATAGCCATTTATAAGCATTGTTCACTCACCCAAAACCCCAGTATATGGCACCTTCCTTTACGACATTACCACCTCATCACTTCTGTTTGTTTCTACCTCTAGCTTCTTTGATTCTTTGTCCTGCACCTCAGGAATCATTTTCACTGTGAATTTCGTCCTTGGAGAGACTGTGGGGCAACATACCTTTACTGGCTAGGTTACTGCTAACAGGTGAATTGCCCAGTGTGGGGGGGAGGGGGAGGAAGGTGGGGTTAGGTGGGGCCAGGCAGTATCCTCGCTTGACAGCAGGTAGAGGAAGGTCTCCCACATATGCCTACCAAAAATCACCCGTGAGTGTTGAAAAAGGTGCACACAATGGGCCTTGCAATTGCGTAACGTACGATGCATGTCGTTGGGTCTGTCCGCGGAAGAAAGTAGCAACGTGCATCGTACGTCGGTGGGATTCGGCAGGTTAAATGATGATGAAAATTTTCTGAAAAATGTCATAACAGATGATAAAATGTGAGTGTATGGCTACAATATTGAAACAAAAAAGCAGCTGTCATAATGGGTTGGAACATTGTCACTGCAGCCAGAAAAAGCATGTCAGTGTCACTCAAATGTGAAGGTGATGTTGATTGTCTTTTTGTATTGGATGGATGCCATTCATCGTGAGTTTGTTCCACATGGTCAGATAGTCAACAAAGTTTTACTTGGATGTCCTGAAGCAGTTGAGGTAGGCAGTGCAACTGGTTAAAGATATGTATGACCAGGTGGAAACTCAGGTCAAAAGCAGTGTTGGTGTGACAAAGAAGTTTCCAGTATAAGCTGGGCTACATCATTAATCCTCCCTAAGTCCCTATATCTTTGATTTTTTAATAGATGTTATGGGAGAGGCATTACAGAAGTGGCTCCAAGGGATCTGTTGTTTGCAGATGACAATGTGCTGACAGATACCACCAAGGAGGAAGTAGAATGAAGCTGGAGGAGTGGAAGGAACAGTATGCGGGCCCTGGCCTTTGGTTCCTTCTTCCTTGCATAAAAAAAAAAAAAAAATGGAGAATAGAGGACTTAAAATTGGGAGAAAGATGGAATATCTATGCTTCAATGGAGAAGAACAGGGAGACGTGAGTTTGCTAGAAGAAAAGATGAAAACAGTTGGGACATTCAGGTATTTTGGCTAGAATATAGCAGCTGATGGTAAACTGGATACAAGCAGGATGGAGAAACTGGAGGGATATGTCAGGGGTGTTAATGTGAGAGAAAAATCAGTGCATGAGTGAAAAGAAAAGTACATAAAACAGTGGTAAGGCCTACAATGATATACAAATTGAAAACTTGGTCTATAAAAAAGTCTCTGGACAGAAAGCTGGAGGTGGTGGTGATGTGGATGCTAAGATGGATGAGTGAGGCCACTAGAATGGATAAGATCAAGAATAGGAGAATTTGGGGAATGATTATAGTTGTGGAAATCTCAAAGAAGGTGCAGGAGAGGCGACTACAATGGTAAGGACATGTAATGAGAAGGAATGAGGACTATATGAGTAGAAGAATGATGGGCATGGAGGTAGAGGGTAGACAGAGAAGGGGTCAACCGAGGAGACAGTGGATGGACTGCATGCAGCGAGATATGAAGGAGAAGAATACAGCAGGGAATTCATCTGGACAGAGGAGAATGAAGACAACTAATCAGAAACAGCAACCCCATATAAACATGGGCAAAGCTGCTGAAGAAGAAGTGCGAAGGAAGAGGCCTGAGGCATATAAAAACAAAATCTGGATGCTGCACTATGAAAATGCACCTAGTCACACGTCGTTCCTTTTCCATGACTATTTGGTGAAGCAAAAAACGGCTCTTGTTCCCCAGTCACCCTACTCTCTGAATTTGGCCCCAGAGAACATTGTTCTGTTCCCATATTTGAAATCCACTCTGAAAGGTCGCCAATTTCAGACGATACATTAGACTGAAGAAAATTCGCTATGAGAACTGTACAACACAGAAATGGAAAAAAACATTGGAAATGTTGTATGACCGGTGGAGGGGAGTAATTTAAAGGAGACAAGTCTGATTAAGTTGCAGGTAAAGCAATAAATTTGTTTCCTGAAAAGTTTGTTTTCTTTCTGAACTGACCTCGTACCCTGAACGATAATACTGTATAAGTAATTCTATCAGTAACAATAAAGAAATCTAGTACAGTAATCCCTGTAAAACACAAATACTAGGTTGCTGACACTTCTAAGATTAGATTGAGTTGAATCATCTGGGAGATATAGTTGAGGGAAGAACACCATGACTACAAAAAGCCATCCATCTATAAAAGTACTCCATATAGTAAAGACAGATGGGAGATCTACTGACATAGCAGCATCGCACTCATTAAGAAGTTCTAGTTACATGACTGCTCACCATTTGACAGCAAGGTTCTGTACTTCACCATTCTTATCCTCCAGCAGTCTCAGCAACATCCTCACAACCTTCCTCTCTGAGTCATCATCTAGCTTGATGGAGTCCTTCTGTAGCTCTGTCATCAGGTCATTTGTAGCCATAAATCTGTAGTCCTTATCTGTGCTGGTCATCTGTTGAAGAAGATACTTACTAAGACTTGGTAACCAATAGCATTCCAACAATATATAATTACACCCCCCCCTTTTTTCTTATGCAAGAAAGAATGAACCAAAGGCTAGGAGCCTGCAAGACTGTTCCTTAAAAAAATAAATAAATAAATAAATAAAAAGACAACAGAGAGCCAAATTCAAGATCAGTTCATTTTGAGATGCCTGGACACACTGCATTTGAAAGACTGAAGATCATAGGCAGTAGGAAATACTGACGNAAGGAAGAAGGAACCTTAGGGGAGCTTCCAAACCATTCCTTCCAAGAAATAAACAAAAACAATACAACAGAGAGCCAAATTCAAGATCAGTTCATTTTGAGATGCCTGGACACACTGCATTTGAAAGACTGAAGATCATAGGCAGTAGGAAATACTGACGGAGGAAGACAGTTCCAGAGATGACCTGCTGCACACATGAAGAGACAGAGGTTGAAGGAAGCAAGTAAGAGGAGGAGGGTTAATGATAAGAAAAGCCTTTAACTTCATCCTGTTGAGAAGAGCAGTATGTGGGGGGGGGGCCTTCCAACATGAGAGTTGTACTCTACATGGGGGAGAATAAAATCTGTGTATAAAGTCAACAGCTGTGCAGGGGCAGAGAAGGCACAAAGTCGGCTAGTATCTACCTAGTATTCAATCCATTACTGCTCCACAAGGAACACAGAAGCCTACAGCTGGTATACTCAGTCTAATGATATGAATAATAAACTCTAACCACATCTTATAGGCCATGTTCATTTAAAATACCTTAACCCACTAGCCAAACAGGTGTCCATTTGGATGATTACCACCAAATGTAGAAAATGGCTTCCAGGGCTTTAAAAAAAAAGAAAAAAAGAAAAAAAAAAAGAGCCTTGTTACTAAATGCAGTCACTTGAAGGTAGACCTGCACCACATGATTAGACAGTGAATACTCCCACCTACCACTCAAAGCAGTAAAGGTCTTTCAGTTTCAAGATCCGAATTCATGTTTGTACTGTTCCAAACATTCAACATCAATGAGTGCTGGAAATAAAGCTGCTGTCTTTGATTTCTGTAGGCAGAGGTTGCTCTTTTCTTGCACTCCACCATCCTCCTATTGAGGAATGGGAGGAGGCTGAGGAACATTTGTATAACTGGGCAGCAGTCCCACCAGGGAAAGCATCCCTTTCCAGCAGCCGAAAATACAGCGACTTCGTTATCGTGACCACGCTGAACTGCAGCTGTGGGAAATAAGCATTTGCAAAGCAAGTCTAACGAAGACTGCTTAACTTTGCAAGATAACCTACATGTGGCAAAACATAAATAAACACATCAATAAATAAATACTGCATAGGCCATATTTGTACTGTATATGGGTCCCTGCACGCCACAAGGGGCAAAGCGCCACACCATCTTAAACCTGTTCTTTTCCACCAGCTACTCCCTCAAATTTTAATTAATGCAGTAAGGGTGAAAGTCTGAAGTGAGCAAAGCAACTTTGTGCAGTCAAAGAATAGTGTCTGAGGGAGCAGCTAGTGGAAAAAAGTTTCAGATGGCATGGTGCTTTGCCCCTTGTGGTGTGCAGGGCCTCATATACAGTATATCAAAGCTTCTCATAACATACTTTTTCCTTTTCAGCTTACACTATGATAGTCTCTGTTCTCCTTTCACACTTTCCTATAAAATGTCCACGCCAGTTTTTCTATGCTGCGTGGTGTTCTTTCTGACTTTTTCCTGCCGGCTTCGGCTGGAGGGTTTGGAGGGCGGGGGGGAGCCTTCTTCTTTGCTGTCCTTATCTCATCCTAGTAGTTCAGTTACTCTTCTAGGAGCTGCCTAGCACGGGCCAACCGGCCTACTGCAGTTATCCTCTCTTCTTATGTTCTCATTTAAACCAACAGCACGTCTTAAGTAGGAGCGTTTGCGCAGAATGGAAAATCTGCCAGACGCCACCAGAAACTATGTCTTGTATTCATTTCAGCGGGCTAAGAGAGTCTTAGTTAAACTTCAGTGTTATTTTTCTGATTGATAATTATGATATTGGTTAAGCAAATAGCTTTTAAAAATGTACATCACTCTTACTTATGCTATTTCACCCAAAATATCCCCCCCCCAAAAAAAAGCACATTTATATATTCTTCCCCAAGAAGGTTACGACAATATCTGCAAATAAGACGGTTTTTGGACTGTAAGAAGTAAAAAAGCCATATGAATATTGACACTTGTATATAGTCCGACTTGTACAAAAAATGGCACAATTATTACTTATTGGACTCTTAAAATGTTAGGCCACGTGGAAGCCTAGCGGGAAGAATATATAACTGTACTATTTTCTTTTGGTGATATTTTGGGTAAAATAGCATAAGTAAGAGTGATGTACATTTTTAAAAGCTATTTGCTTAACCACTTAACCGCGAGCCATCACTTTTGTGACGCTGGGTGGCAATGGCTCAAGCCATGGGCGGTCAGTTGGGTGCTACTGTTTTTAATTAGCCGGGGCTTTCAAGATGGAGAAGCCTGAGTGATATTTATATTCACCTATACAAACCTAATTTATTACGTATTGTCTATAATTCCAAAAAATTATTTCATAGCATATACAATACCAGCTGACATTTGCAACCCTTTTATACCCAGCTACGTACCTAATTCAGTTCAATGTCGTCCTTGAAGGTGGAATCATGTCGCCGTGACGCCCCTCCATCTCCACCGCTTTGGCGGCCATTTTAAAATGCCCTGTGACCTTTACCCCAACAAAACATTGTGTGGGAAGCAGTAAATTACTGTAGATATATACAAGTGTAATAAATTGATAAGAATGTAAAGTGAGAGTGTGTATATGAATAAGAAATGACCGAATACGAGCTGCAAACTAGCGCGATTGGAAGGCTCTCATTTTCAGTGGCTTTCACAGTGTTTTTTTGTGGCAGTATGGATACTTGTAAATAACTGAATAGTGTTTGTAGTGATAATATTAGGCATTGGTATTCATATTACGGGCTGTTGGGAAGTGTAAACTGGAGACTTCATAACCCAACTTCAGAATTCTCAACAAGTCCTAAGGTACTCAACAAGTGCTAAAAAAAAATTCCATGAGAAAGCAGAAGGTATGTGCCATATGCATATGTAATTATAATACTCTAGGGCAAATAACTGATTTTTGGCAAATATTTTTAAAAAGCCAGCCGGAGCGCGAATTATCCCCCGCGGGAAGCGCCAGGACCACCTCCAACAACCGCACGGTTTAGGGGTTAACCAATATGGTAAATATCGATCATAAAAATAACACTGAAGTTTAACTAAGACCCCCTTAGCCAGTTGAAACGAATACAAGACATAGTTTCTGGTGGTGTCTGGCAGATTTTCCATTCCATGCGAACGCTTCTGTTCTTATGATTCCATGGTTGTCAGTGTTGCCAAATTGGCGCGAAATGCGCTAGTTCTGGCGCATTGGCATGACAAACAGCGCGTAAATTTCTTATGTTGCGCATAACGCATTTTCTGGTGCATTTTTCTTTGATTTGGTGCATGTTCTAGCGCATTTCCAAGAAGTAATAATCATGGGTATGTTAAGCATAAATTTACTTCTTTCCATGCTAGAGAATATGAATTCCGTAAGTTAAACACGAACTGGACAGGACTGGGACTTTTTTACTTAAAAAAATAATCATGTGTTTCGTAATATTTCTCAGACTATCGTTTCATCGGGCCAGTTAGGATAATAAGAGAATATTTAATTCTCGTATATTTTTTACAATTCATACAAATCATAATTCCCGAGACTGTATTTAACAAAGATTAAAACTGGAAATTTGACTGCAAGGCAACTGCTCCGTACGGTACATGTCAGTCGTATCGTTGGATAAGTACTCTGCCTGCGGCCCGCCTCGCCTCTGCTAGTCCGCCTACCAGTTAGCTGGCTCAACTACTGAAAGCTTGAAATGGTGCAATCAGTTCTTGAATAACTATCAGAATGGCGCCAAATTATACACAAATGTATAGAAAGAGCTGGGAATCATTTCCCGAGTTAAAGGATTGGCTGAGACCTTTAGAAAAAGACAAAACTAAGGCATATTGTGTGTTCTGTAAATGCGAGATCACAGCAAAACTCAGTGACCTAAGAAGACATACAACTTCTGTGAAACATGTTCGAGCTGCAGAACCTTTTTCTAGCTCAAGACAAACAAAACTGCCATTCTCACATATCAGTGACACCCAACGCCGTTCATCAAGCCAAGCAGAAGGTCGACTAGCAATGGTGATAGCAGAACATTCTTCCTTTTTAACAGTGGACCATGTGTCAGAAGCTTGCAAAGTAATGTTCAGTGACAGCAGTGCAGTGAAAAATCTGAAACTACATCGAACCAAGTACAAAAACGTAGTGGTAAATGTGCTAGCACCCCACTTTATGGAGAGCCTCAAGGATGATATTGCTGATGAAGAATACAGCCTCCTTATAGATGAATCAACTGATATTGCTGTTACAAAACTGCTTGGTGTAATTGTGCGCTATTTTAGTAGGAAATTAAGGAAAATAGTATCAACCTTTCTTGGTATAGTGGAGTTACAAGATGGAACAGCACAGTCTATTGTAAATGCTATTAAGAAACTTTTGTGTGATGTACAGCTGGACCCCCAAAACTTGCTTGGTATTGGAGTTGATAATGCAAGCGTTAATGTTGGATTAAATAACGGTGTGTGAACTTTTAAAGAAGGAACTGGAACTCCCAAAGTTAATCATGGTGCGTTGTGTGTGCCACTCAATTCAACTGGCTTTATCTCATGCTGTGGCAGAAACATTGCCTAGAAACATCGATTTCTTGGTGCGAGAGACGTACAGTTGGTTTTCTCATTCTTCCAAAAGACAGCTAATCTACAAGACTCTGTATGAAACATTGAATGATGGGAAACAACCACTTCAGGTACCTAAATTATGTGACACCAGGTGGATATCACTGGAACCTGCAGTGACCCGCATTCTAGCTCAGTGGGAAGAACTTAAAATGCACTTTAATATAGCAAGGTCAGATGAAAAGTGCTTTACTGCAGAGATGTTATACAACATGTACAGTGACCCCATTAACAAACTTTACATGCTCTTTCTGCGCCCACTTCTGCAGGACGTTCAGAGAACTGTGAAAACCTTTCAGGGGGAAAATGTCGACCCAACAAAACTTCTATCAGACCTTTCTAATCTCATTAGTGCAACAAGTAGGAGAGTGATGATACCTAGCTCAAGAATCGATCCATTAACCTCTGATATTGCCAGTTACATTGACCCCAGAGCATATTTGGGCTATGAATTCGAAAAGACGTGTTCTACCTCAAATCTGACACAAGAA
>JAGKTI010010635.1:0-27675 GCA_018397915.1 Birgus latro
TCAGGATAAAATACTATAACTTGGGCAAGAATATTCAGAATTAACATAGGTTGCTTTTAAGTGCTTTGTACATTATGCTGTGTATATACCATTGCTTAGGAAATAGAGAAAGCAGTAAAACAGATGACTATTGGTATTGTGGAGAGAGCATATTCATAGTTAGTGGAAGCTGTTTTAACCCCTTCACTGCAATGGTTCTTTCTTGAGCAAGACTATGGAACAGTTGGAAAAATTAAATAAGACATCCTGCTGAATGCGTTATTATATATTGTTTAACCACCAACACTATGACTAGTCTTTTTTTATCTAAATAAAATGTCTGTTAGTGGCAAAATATCATTACACTGAAGGAGTTAAGATGAAATATGTCAGGTCTGTTGTTGATACAGATGAACTTTGCTATTGATTGTATTTTTTGTATACAGAACCTGTATTTTCCTCGGCTTAAGTTTTGGATGTAATGCAAAATTCTACCACTCTCATCCTGTAGTCCATTTCAAGGCAAAACTGCTCCCCCCCATGCAGTACCATTTCCCTGTTTCGGTAATATGAGTATTTTGTCAGTTTTACTTCAGTATGTATTAACTTTCTGTTCGAGTGTTACAAAAGTTTGAGTTACTGGTACTGATTATGTGGCACCTCAAGGTTTACTTAATCTTAGTCTTATACTTGGGGACATGATCTAGTTTTGCCAGATGGAATGTATAGACAATAGATACCAGTGAACGTGTGAAAAGTATACAAGGAGTGTTATGTTCACTTAAGCTTCATGCCTCTTCCAGCCTTCCCTCTACCAAAAGCAGCATTAAAGTCACAGAAGAAAAGTCAAGCCAGCCTCATTGTATTGTATCATGAATATATTGATGTTTTGTATGTAATGTGCTTCACTGGTTGCAATATGATATGAGTAGGGTTGCATATGTTTGTCTTTCAACTGTTTATTTTTTTTTCTTTTTGTTTTTGAGATGTAAATAATATCTTCCACGTTACCGATATGGTCTATTTTTTGTAAGTTGTTTATACTGTTACATATAGCTTGGCTAGTTTTGCAAGATATTTGTTTATTTTTAAAAGTTGTTGACATCTTGGGTATTTATCTGAGGAGAGATCTCTTATAGTGAAGGGTGTTAGAAAGTTACCAGGAACCCCATCACTACCAGGCATCTCTCCAAGCTGAGTATCATCATGTAAAGATTACGCAAATATAAAAGAATGTGGCTTTGTGTTATGGGTACTGTGTTCCCTAGATCGATACAGTAAAAGTCCTCCAATCTGACCACCACTAATCTGAAAATCCCAATACTCTGAATTTGTCAAGGTGAAATTTTTCAAAATTTTCTGGGCTTTTTTCGAATTTTTCTGGGCATTATCTAAGGATTATTCGGGTTTGTACCTGCTCTTGGCCTTGGACATACCTGCCTGCAACTATTCATCTATACTTCTGTGCTTTTCTGGTGAGTAAAACAGTAACCCATATCATTTTAAGTGTTTATTTAATGATCATGTACGTACATATTTCTAATGTTTTCAAAGGACCCTCTCAGTAGTTCAAAAAATCCAATAGTCCGAAAAGACCCACGGTCCCCTGCTGTTCAGATTACAGGACTTTTACTGTATGTGTTTTCCATAGAGTAAGTTTACAGTAATTTCTCCTTTGTAAGAGTGGTGTTGCTAAGTGCAGGTGTAGGAAAATGATAAAACTTCCCTTGCTTATCTATTTTTATTTTTATTTTTATTTTTTTAAATATTAGCATATATTTCAACCTTGGGCAGATAATTTCTCAATAATGAGAGATCTCTTAACCCCTGCCAAGCTGCAGACCTGATATGAGACGCAATGAAGGTCAGCACGAGGCAAGATGCAAGCCTCGTATGAAGTATAATTGGTTATAAAATCATGTCACGGACGGGTAAACTTTCTCACAGATAATCAGCATGGCAGGCGTTACACTGATGTCGGTTGTCTGGCAGTAGTAATAATGATAATACCGTAATGATAAATAAAAGGTGTCACTGTACGTGGTGTAAATGGAAATCGCTGGTATGCATTTTTAACTATTTCACTTTGAGATGTCAGCCATAAGGTGGAAAATTTTGTCACATGATAGCAAGAATATGATGAGAAACATGTTGTAATAAAGGTATAAAGAAGTCCCATTTACACCATCATCATAATTTTCGTCAGTGTCATAGTCATCCCCTGGGTAATAATATTGAATTGGCACTCATTGATTATGTAAGAGGTTTGGACAATTTTCAGCAATTACTGATGCTTTTGTGCACATCAGTCTTATCCAAGGATGAGAAGTACGTTTTGTTAGAACTTAAATTGTATTGCCCTAGGGTGAAGTGACAAAAAATTTTATTGTCTTGGCTTCATCATCATACATGTAAAGTGTGTTACCTGAGTGATGTGCGCAGGTAGGCTATGATAGTTTGGATGCAGGAAGGTTTTGTTAGTAACCAGGTGACTTGGAAGAAAGAAAACCTGTGGGCAAAACAAGGAAAATTTTATGTCGCATCCCGTGATGGTACCAGTATAGTTTCTGCTCATCTTATACCTTTGTCTTCATTCAGTGGACCCTGCTTATTTCATACACCCAGGGGTGGGATTGGGGGGTGAGCAGAAATTATGGATTACAAGTGTATCTTAAGGTCAGGGGATTTAACCAGGATGAAATAGGTTATATTAGTTTATAGAGGGGCCACCATTTGCATACCTGACCCAGGCAAGCAATCAAAGGTCTTTATATAGGTAAAGGCCTGTCTTGTAGGCTGAAAATCCCAGAGTTATGCAATAGAATACAGAGCATATAAGCAGCCAGGCTATTAGACCTTTTCATTCAGTATACCAATGTCTGTAACAGATTTCCTAACATGATTTTGTTTATATGTTATGCTATAATCTGCTGATATATAAGTTTGTCACACCAAGAAATTTGAGTTGGAGCTGCTTCCAACAAACCCTCACTCCTGTGTTTCTCCTTCCACAGTCGCCATTTTTGATGATGTTAAGCTGGCTGGCCATAAACATGAGTATTTTAGGAATGATTACCAAATGATGATAGTGAGGGCCATGTTGTAGGTGGCAGTGGAGGCTTCATACTATCTATTAAGGAATAGAGTATTTTGCACATTACACTTGAAAACATTATCTTGTATGTTCTTTATATATTAGTTTTACTATCAACATGGAGCCCACCAGAAAGATGAGAAGGATATTGAGGCGTAATGTGCAAAATAAAAATCTAATGTAATTCTCAGTGCCACTTAGACTATGACCCAAAAACTTATCATGTTAGTTTGGATCGGTCCTTACCATGATGGTGATGAAAGTGGTCAGGTCATGCATGAACTGAGTGTGGAAGCAGCCCTGTCTTTTATATTACCCACAGTCCCTCTCCCCACATTCAGGCTGAGCATCTGTAATTTCTTGGCAAATGCAACTCCACCCAACCCTGCCTCAGCTAAGCATCCCCACGTGTATGTCAGTCCATCATCAGGGCTTCCCTCAGCACGAAGTGAATTGGCAGTCATAAGCCTTAGTGGCAGTGGCATTATTGCTTCTTTGTCTCACAGTATCTACCCTGGGAAATTTTTATTCAGTGTCTGGTTCATCATGACTGCCTCATTCCTTTGTGTTTGAGAACTCCTCTCTTGCCACTGTAATGCCACTCATCATACCACAACACACTTAGACTGTGCAACACAAGCAACCGCTCACAAAAAGTCGACCCTGCCACAAAACATAAGTAGACACAAAACAGTCGTTACACAAATATTACCAGCCCCTTTTCAACAACATCCCACCTCCAGACACTCCAACACTAGCAATGAAGGAGCACCTACATACTCAATTCATGGGCAGGGCAATACAACACCTTAATCTGAACACTATATTACAACCTCCCCTACCCCTCTTTCTGATATCAACCCATCGAAAGTATTCTTAAAGAGCTGATCAGATTTGCATAGCTAGGCTTAGATCAGGGCATCACCCAGCCCCCTTCAGTTACCAACTTAGATTTGGGTTGGGGGGAAGCAGTGATGACATATGTTCCTTCTGTAGAATAGCAACATAACCCACTTTGAGCACTGAACAACACATGCCACATTAAGATGCAGACATAACATCACTGGTGTAGGGAACCTATGGGACAATGCCTCAGGGACAGTTGTTTACCTGGGGTTGATGGGTTTGCCGGGCCAGGCATGACAAGTTTAGCAACAGCAGCAATACAGAGCACACCCCTCAAACAGTCCAGTGTGCTCTCACTGTAATGAATCTCCACACACTGAAACAGAAACACGTAATGCATACATAAAAATATACAAACCAGACAGTTTTCTCCACACACTGAAACAGAAACACCTAATGCATACATCAAAAAATACAAACCAGACAGTTAGCTATGCCCCACACTGTGATGCCTTCCCTCACACTACACCACAGTTAATCACTTCATGCACCTAACTCTAACAGCATAATGTCAACAAACATCTCTGGGACTGTAAGGCTGAAGTGGCTATTTTTATTGCAGCATATCAGTTACATGTCCACATGAGCCCAAGACCACACCACCCACCACACCACCACCACCACCACCACCACCACCACCACCACCACCACCAGTTCCACACAAAAGTAATCAGTAACAAACCTCAGTGAAAAAAAAAAGGAGGGGGGGGGGTATATTTTTTAACTACCCATCTAGATCACGTATAGTCACTTTTTAGTTAATGGCAGATCAACCCAACCTTTTCAAGGAGGGCAAAACCTCAGACACTATGGCTGTATACCCATGATTTGGAGACTCATTGCACCTCTTGCATACTATTTATTTGTACATATGGCATAATAATGTTCTGTTACATGTTATTTATGCAGAGTTTGTTGCTACTGAGGTATGAACAACAGGCAAGAGGATATGTATGTACAAGAGTATTATTATTCTCTTGTGTGGTGTTTATGCAAGCTGTCACCATTGTTCCCTTTCCTCTAATTGACTCACTGGCCTATTTCATTCAGACTGACACCATACAGTTTTGTTATTATAATGGAATACCAGTCAGGGTTCAAAACTATCTCCTTTGAACCTTTTTACTACTGTACTTGAACTTCCGTCAGTTGGACAAAGTTGCCTGGTTTTAGACTGAATATAATACCCATGTTTGTACAGTGTGCAATGATACATCTTATCTTGTATTTTATTCATGCAAACTCATGTAAATATTAAAAAGCTATAATGTAGCCACACTTGCCTTAAATGTCTAGGCTGAGTAGCCAAGCCCCAGGTCTCTGTACTCCTTATGGAGCAATAAAGGATTGGTTGCTTAAGATTTGGACGGATAGGTAGCATACGAGAAAATATTAATTGGCTGAATATTTCTTCAAGAATGAGGTGTTGGAGATATTCTCAAGGGTGTGGCCATACTTACCTCAGTTCTGGAGTTGACAAGAGGAAATAAAGAAGAGGGTTCTGTCCAAGATTTAGACTCCTGCTTCATTTTATTTTGTCAGTCATATTTTTAGCAAGTGTAGCTGTGCCCTAAGCCTGTGATAATGTAGAGGATATGTCCCATATTGCAAACAGTTAACCAGACTGGCCCCCCCCTCCCTCCCATACCCCAGGCTCAGGTGCCAATCAGGCGCGGCGGAAACAACACGAGGCGGAGACAGCACGGCAGCAAGACCACACCAGGCGCTGGGTCAAGAAAGTCCCACCGGCATTCTAGCATCACCCCCCTCCCTTCACCACTGTCCCTCCCACCCCTCTTGCCCCACACCACGTGCAGTAAGCTCATAGTCATGTCCTGCTTGTAGTTGCATAATGGGGAGGGAAGTGAACTGAGACTTGGCCTTGGAACACACTGATATAATTGCTCACAGTTCATTGTGTGAGATTTGCTTGTTTGCGTAAGTTTTTTTGACACAGTTTAGTAGAATGTTACCAACAAGCAAGTTGAGAGACTGAGTAATCTCATTTGTTGTTTTGTAATATACATATTTCTTTTCTGAATTTTTTATATGAAACCGATGTACCGTATTCCCTCTGGAATTATTCTTCTCTTACTTACTGATACTGTACACTTTGCTAGAAATATTACATCCATTTCTGTATGTCTGTCAGCTAGGAAGGCTGACCACCAATAAATACAGGGTTTGAACTGGTCACTGTTGACTCAAATTGTCTCTGATAAAATTCGTTGTTGTTCCAAGCTGAGCTCAGACCTCACCTGCCTCACCCCGACCTTGACCTGCCACAGTCCACACTGCACCCCACACACCTGCGCACCAGACCCACCTCACACTCCATCACAACACTCTTTTTCTTTATTTCCGTCTGTCGGATTGGACAAAAGCCAGGACATACTTGATTTTAATCCAGGTAGTCAGTCCTGATGTTTGCACCTTTTGTTTTTCTGGCTCAAAGGGTTAGTAGATTGAAAATAGTTTTATCTAACTTTATAGAAGCTGTATAGTGAATCATGAGTAACTTAATACTTTTGATTCATTAGCAACTTCATAATGAAACACCAAAGTAAAATAACATTACGAGAAGTAGCTGTACTGGCTTTTGATCTGCCGCTGATGTTTAATAATTCATTCAGAGTCAGAGACAGCTTTTGCAAATTTGCTGAATTCCTGGTCGGCCTTGCATTGTGTCGGGTTGATTGGTTGCTTCCACAGCCTTGCACATGTCTGACTCTTGATGGATACCCAGACGAGCAGGAGTATAACAGCCTTGTTTTCCATGTATTCAAGATAAATGTATATGTATATGTATGTATACCAAAGGGGTAGAATATGCATCACTATCTTGATCATACTGAACCATGGTGGAGAGGAGAGTGACATGTTTTGCCTCTGGTGAAGATTATTGTTTGTGTTAAAATTCTTTGCTGTGCTCCTGTTTGTTTCCCTTGGTACCCTCTCTACCATCTTGTTCTCACTATCCCATCCCCAACCAAGTGACTGCCTCCCACACCCTTATGCCTTATCGCTGCCACTTATTGACTTTGATACTTCATTTCTTACTTTCTGTTTCAGTTGTGGGTGGAGACTATGTTGTGCAGTTGACAGTTAAATTAACCTTGTATAAATATTTGCTATAACAGTTTCAGATGATATTACAGATTATTGCAGTAAGATTGAAGACTGTGACATTAAGGAATTTAATGTACTTTTGTTTGAAAACCATTGCTATTCAGAAACCTGTGCAGACGTGTGTGATGTTCATGTTGTTAGGTTTCTCATTATTTGAAAAATAAAAATTGTCTCGGGCATCATTTTGTTGGCATATGGAGGGTTTATCTTAATGTGAGTGTAAATTTTTTTGGCTTTAGGGTTGACCATATGGCCAAAAGGGCTGGGACAACTTCCATCATTATTGTGCATTTGTCACTGCCAAGGCTTTATGTTCCTTGTTAATGAATCTTGTAAGGCAGGTTGGTCCCAGATTGTATGTAGTTAACTTCAGTGTGAGAGACTGTACTTAATGTGGTAGCAAGAAAGAATACCATCATCATACTGAAGTCATAAAATTGTCATACATATCATAAAAGTTAGTGTGTGTGATGCCATACTGGGTGACATGCAGCCCAGTGATGAGTGATGGAATTTGTCCCATCTTTGTTTAGGCTTGTGCTTGTGCAGCCAGAACAAAATTTGTATACTAGCACTCCTTGTGTATTGTCAAGTAGTGTCTGAAGTGAGATTAACTTAATATATGTATAAAAGTGTCTGACTTGTGAGTGTAGAGTGCTAAGCTCAGAAAACTCAAGGCTTCACAGCAAGTTTTTTGATAAATTATGAGCAGCCTCAAGTGAAAATAAAAGGTAAATTCATCAATTTGCAAATGAGAAATATATGTATCTTGTTCAGCAAGATGATTCTGGATGTTATATGATAAAAAATTAGTCTGTTAATGTGCAAACCATTTGGGCTATTTTCTCAGGACAGCCTTATCATATCTCAATGGTCAGTTAAGTATCAAAGTTGTGACATATGACAGTGTTTGATATCATCTGTTGATGCATTTGAAGAACTACTTGGCATTAGGAACCTGACTCTTAAAAAGAGCTGAAGCGATACAACAGATGCAACGAGTATGTATGACCCTTCTTGTGACAGCTGTGGGGTTTACTGTATACTGTAGTATTTGTATGGATTCCTACACTGTATTGTAGCATTTCATAGTGAGTTGGTTAGTACAGAAGTTGTATTGTATAGTAAATATAAGGAAGCAAAGATCAAAACAGGTTGTGGACTATGCATGCTTGGTCATGGTGGTGGTTTTTCATGCTGAGAGGAAGGTGATAGGCTCTACTTTAATCCATTCACCTCCAGGATATTATGAAAAAGTTTATTGTTTTTATAATCAAACAGTTTCATTCTGCTTATAAAGGAGCTTATACACTGATGGATTTGATAGACATAATTTTTGCTGACCTAACTTCAAGAGATCTTTTTGACCTAACTTCAAGAGATCTTTTTGAAGCTGAATAAAATCATCAGAAGGTAGCAAGCATGAAATAAGAAAGGATGACTTGGTATTTAAAGGATTAAGGAAGGAAATAACATAGAGGATGAGGGATGTCCTGTTATAATAATGCATGAGTTTATTGTCTTGTGATGAAGAGCAGTTTTGATATGTGGAAACTTAGTATGGTGTTTCTGTGAGTTCTGTGAGAATATGAGCCACAGTTGGAGGAAAAGTTGTGGTCTGGAAAACTCACTAATTGGAGTCTGAAGTCTGGTGAAAACTTGGGAATAATAACACTGTACAGCATCATAGGACCCTTTCAGTGGTGTTTTGAAATGTGATGTAAAGATGGAATGAATAATGCAGTACTAACAGTATTTAATGTCAAGATTTCATTGGTGTCGGAGTGGAGTATCTGTACCCAAAAATGAAAATGAAAAGTATTAATTTTCTAACATTGTTTTGGTGCGATTGCAAAGTTAGATGAAGAATAAGGATGAATAATGATAATAATAATAATAATAATAATGATGATGATGATAATAACAACATTCTGACATCCTTTAACTGCCATTAAATATTTCCACGGACAATTGCAACTGAAAGTAATAATTGTGTGGAAGAGAGTGGCCATCCGATCCTTTCACAGTCTCATCACCTTCTCTCTCAACTTATTATTAACATTTTCATGCTGCAAAGAATGTGACAATTTCCCAAAGACTGACTTGTGTAAATAGCTAACAATGGGTGTGAAAAATACTGCAATACATTTTTCAGCGGATGTGGTAAGGTATAGACGTAAAGCAAAGAAGAATTCGGTAAAGTTAGGTGTTGGAACAGGTGGCTTGATTGATAAGGGAAAGTCAGCCTAACCATCCAAACCTGATTTTCCAGTATCGTTCAGGGCTGGGTAATATAATCATCATCACCATCAGTCATCATCAGTCATCAGTATCATCATCATCAGTCACTCATCAGTCACCACCACCACCATCATCATTGTCATCATTACTGTCATCATCATCAGTTATCATCATCATCATCAGTCATTATCATCACCACTATCATCGTCGTCATTACCATCACCACCACCGATTTGTTTCCTCATATATGAAGGGTAAAAATCATGCCAGAGAGTATAATTCAAACGTCCCCTGAAGGTGTTGCAGTATCTTGAGGCAGACCATCAGACACACACACTGCAATACACAGATCAGCACGTTGCGGTGACGGTGGCTGTGTGTACTGCATGGGAACGAGCATTTGAATAGATATCTGGGTCGGCAAAATTATCGTGAAATATTGTGTGCCGTAGACCAGCCAGTGGATATAACTAATCATTATCCTGCTGAAAAAAATATCAGTAAGTCTTGTTGGTTAAAATAAATTCCATCAGTGTGTAACTAGTGCCAGAAAAAATGTAATGGGGAAATATTGAGGTGGTTTGGACATGTGGAGAGAATGGAGAATGAAAGACTGACTAAGAGGGTGTATGCAGGTGAGGTGGAGGGAGGGGAAGGCCGAGGATGAGGTGGAGGGATGGAGTTGAGAGGTACATGAGGGAGGGAGGGAGTGAGCTGGGGGAGGGTAGGCAAATGGCGGGTGAGAGAGCGACTTGGAGGTGTTTTGTCTGTGGCCACCCTTTGCGGGTTTAGGGCGTCGGGCTGCAGATAGGTAGATAGAACCCTTTAGTCCAGTGACATTATTGTATTGTTATTATTTTTGTTATTATTACTCTTATTATTATTATTGAAATTATTATTATTATTATTATTATTATTATTATTGTTGTTGTTATTGTCTCATGGGGCAACACAGGATTAGATGATGAATGAATGAATGATTAATGAATTAATTATTTTTTGTTCTTGCTACTTCAACATAATTTTAATCAATTTAGGAAAGACCTTTGTTATTGAAGGGGCTATTGAAGGTTGTACTTAACCCCTCCAACTTGAAAATAAATTCTAAAATAAATAAGACCTTCTAATGTTAGAAAATCTATAATAATAATAATAAAATATTGGACTAGAGGAGTTGACCAAGATATATGGCGGCTGAATTTCCCCTAGCTGAATAAAAGCATCTAGATATAGCTGGAATAAATATCTCTTTATGTCTGGTGGTGAAAGGATTAATGGAACACAAGACTTACACTCAAATATAATACAAAGAAATAATTGTAAAAGTTCCTCTATAGCCTCCTAATGATTGGTTTGAAGCTGGTTGGTTAATGGACTGATAATGGAATATAAGTAAATGGGTTTGGATACCTTAACACCTAGGCCTGTATTGTTGTTGGGTAGGGAGGCATCCTAGCATCTCTTCCTTGATGATTTATTTTCCAAACCTCCCTTTTACATCCTCTCTTTATGCTTCCTATGGCATTTTAGTGTCGACATAGATTGCATATAAAACATCAAGAATACAGTAATGGATCAGAGTAAAAAATAAACCAGAAGAGATATTAGTAAGCCTCCTAACCACACAAGCATACTGGCCCTTAGTCTGTAGGGGTGATATGGTTATAAATATAAGTCTCCAGTACTGCTAGGTGCCTGATGGTATAAATACTAATTCCTATGATGTTGGAAAGAGGTGACTGGAAGGATTTTATTATGTGTTGCCACCAGGAGGATAGGCTAGTCATCTGCCCTTAAATGTTCTGAACTACAATACCTTCGTCTCAGGTTGAGTAAGCAGTATACCCACTTAAAAAATATTCATTACCCTTGTGATGTAATTTAATATGGCACAGGGACCAAGGATTCTGAATTGTTACCACTACCAAATGAACATGGTTTCACTTTTTCCTGGACTCCTTTAGATCAAGCTGGAACAAGAGCACAGGCATCTCCATCCTCAGATCCCTACACCTTGAATAGGGTTAATATGGGACCAGCCACTTTAGTTTCAAGTTTTAGCCGTTATCATTTTAAGAAGCTATAGTTCTGTCACCTTAACTTGGCCCAGATTTATGTCCTTTTGCAGCATATTTCAGTAGTTCCATGACAATACTATGGCTTTATATAATCAGTTGCTATAGTTCTTTCAACTCAACTTGGCCCATATTTATGTCGTTTTGCAGCCTATTTCACTTAGTTCCATGATAAAAGGACAATACTACAGCTTTACACCCTTTCCAGAGCATTTCTTCATGACCAGCATAATATTTTAATGTTAATTTATTGTTACAACTCAGCACTGAAGACTGAGAGATGGTAGTTTTATGCCAGGTTAGAGCAAAAAGAGCATAACAATAGTGTAGCCTTCAATCCTTATACCTAAGAAAGGGGAACATGGAAGCAAGTTGGCATTTTTACTTCATCACTTCTTTTAGCACTTTAAAATTGCACTGTTCCTGTATTTTAGTATTTCAGTAAGAGCAGCATGAAATAGAAACATTACTTTGCTGAAGAAAAGCAAATATTCTTCATTTACTTACTGGTCTGTTAATTATGAGGTATAGTATTTGGGTGGGGTAGAGGACTAACTTATATTTTCATTTATCGTTAAAATTGTTTCACTTCTCAAATGTAGAATATCATGAACATTTTGTGCAGTTTTTCTATACTGTAATATAAAAACACTATAAGGATCATGTTAGGATGGCATATAAGATTACTTTCCTTGGCTGTCACTTAAATTGTAGTACTTGTCATGGAAGTAATGAAAGTTCTGCAGATATACATACAGCATAAGGAGCATAGATAATTACAAAGGAGGGAAATTGTTCACTAAGACAATTTAAAGAATACATTAGGCTCATTCACCAAGGCAGATGAAGAAGACAGTGCATTAGAACCATTGGAAGAATAATGCCTTCTTCATGGTCTAGCTCTGGCTTAGACGGTTGTACAGCAAATCCCCAATTTAATGTACTGATTCAGGCACTACCATGTGTGCTAACTTGAATATACCATTAAATCTGTAGCATCCCTGTTTAAGGCACTGTGGTCCCTATTCTATACATCTTGTCACTCAGTGTCTTATGGGAAAACATGAGATAAAGGTTAAAACAACATAATCTTCCTATAACTTGTATGTTTACATACTGTAATGTAACAGAATTGAAGAAAATGAAGTAGATTAACATATACGTATTGTGATTTAATGGAGTTTAGTACATTTTGGTTGCTATATTGGGCAGTGATAAGACAAAATTTTCTTAACTAAATCAGAAGTTAGTTAAATTGGGAATTACTTTATCAGTACAGTAAAAACAAATTCAGAATGTAGGTATAATTCTTCCATTTCAACAATTCATGGCACTGTAATTGCAAGGCACATAATTTTCAGCCAGGATACAAAAAGACATGACAAGATAAATGTTAGGGTACCTGGAAATATCTGTTTCATTTAGCATCATTATACATTTCCCTGACTCTCACATACAAATCCCAGAAACCCATTTTTTTCCCCTGAACTCCTTCACACAGTGGTACCAAAATAACTGGGCTGATCTGTTTTCCAGTTTTACAAATGTCCCTCAGCTCCCTCCCAATGCCTCAAGAGGAGATACAGGACTGCAGGAGAAGGGGGACTTCAGATAATGTTCATTGGGCTTGGTACAACAGCAGTATTAATCTTTCCACAATCTACTGTTTCACTTTGGTTATACATGCACCACAACCTCTCATCCCACTTCACAAATCATCTGTCTTTAACAGACTTTTTTTTTCTCTGTCCAGTAATCTCACCACACTCTGCCCGCTCCAGGCATGTCCAGCAAGCGGTGGCGTGGGCGAGAGTGGAGCCGGATCGCAGAGAATTTCCACGGATCCATGACACTAAACGAGGAGGTGCTGGACGACGGCAGCTCCTGGCGGGGTGATGATGACAGTGTTCGCATCGTCCAACCTGAACGATACACGTCATATGGTGGCACCGATAATGTAGTGTTTACTTAGTGTTCTGGCTATTATTATTATTATTTTTTTTAAACAATACTTAGCCACTTCATTATGACAACTTATTTTATTCTTAATCCAACAAGACTTTATAATTTATGGTGCTTAGGAGAGATCTCTGGTAGGAAAGCGGTTAGAAGCACACTGCATTGGACTAACATGGCAGAATCAGTCATGCCAGTTTGGGGTTTCATTCTTAGTTTGCCAGAATTTTACATCAAGTTTTGAAATAGCAGTGTGGCATTTCATTAATTATCTTAAAAGCTTTTGTTTGACTCTTTGCATGATTTTTTTTTTGCCCCCCTCCCCCCCTCCCCCAATAGGAGGGCATCATTTGATTAAGTATTTGACATTACCAGTATCTTTGGCGCAAAAATTAAGCTTGTTCACACGTACTCTTACTTGAAAGAATATGTATAGTATCTTGGGTTCAGCAAAATATCTTGGCAATTTCTGTTCATTCTTCGTGCAAAAAAACTAAGCCATCAACATCTCCATAAAATTTCTATGAGATTCATAGAGTGTAAACCCCTTCGCAGTGATAGACCTTCCACAGGTTGCAAAAAATTCTCTAGTGGTAGCGAAAAAAAAGCCTTGTTTGAGAGTGGTTTACAAGGCCATGTTTTAAAGTTTTATTGCTGTTATCTCCTGATGATTTTATTCAGGATAGGGAATAATTGAGGGATTACATATAGCCCTAGATATAGCCCTTATTTTCCCCTTTATTACAATCTGTCTGTTTTCACTTGATGGAACTTTGCCACTCCCACAACTTGAACATGTCGTGGTTGAATGTAATGTGATGAACCATAGCGATGAGGTAGGAATGAGTTTCCCTGGTTACTAGTTGCTTCTGACTACACCTGGCCATCAACTGGGCTAAAAATGGGTTGGGGATTTTTGTCTGGTTAAATAAAGAGACCCCTGCTAGATGAAGTTAATGGATGAGATATTTTCCCCATTAGTCCCTTCATACTAGAGATCATTCCTAAGTTTAATAGAATTGGTGGTAGCAAGAATAAAATAAAAATAAATATCCATAGTAAACAGATGTATGTAAAACGAAGGCATGATTATACTGAAGTGGTTAAGCTGCCCTAACTTTATTATTATTTTATGACTGGTATGACTCTACTATACTGTGGTACGTGATCAAATACTGTAGATTTGCAGTGTATTTTGTGCACGCATTCATTTGAATTTTTCCAGGATATTGAAAACATATTTTGTGAATCTTAACTTTATTTTGTGTGTAACAGGATTTACCACAGCCACTGGGTATAGTATTACAGTAAGTAGTTCAGTATTATTATGTATTTCTTACCTTGTTCTCAGTCCTACTACTCCCTTTGTGATAGTGGGAAATCGGGTTAGGATGATGATAATGTTCACTGAGTTTTGTGCAGACTTGGCGCAGTGTTTGCTGACTCTGCATCTTTTTGAAATGTTCATTACAGGAGTTGAGGTGTGTGTAATTCATTTAATATCTGAATTAACAGCACTAGATTTTAGAAACAGAGAACAGAATAACAGACCCATAGATTTATTCAGTAAGTTGTGAGCCTTTAGTCTTTTATTTTATGTGAATATCAAATTTGGAAGTACATGGTTAAGTATGGTACATGATTCATATAAGGAGTTCTGAAATGAGTTTACTTTATTGGACTTTGAAAATTATGGAGTATGGGGTAACAGGTGATGGAGGATTAGTGCCCCTTCCTGTAAAGCATCTAACTCCAGGTCAAACGGCCACCTCTTATGGGATTATGACATCTGAGTAGAGATAGACGACAGATCTGTGGATGTATTCAGTAACTGTTGAGTCTTTAATTTGGTGTTGTGAGTGTAGGGCAGTTGGAGAGTGCACTGAGCAAATAACATAAGATTTTTGTTTACCATACATGTTCAAAATGCAGTATGGAAGAATAGTTTTCAGCACGTGGTGTATAATGTGTAAGGTGTCTTAATTCAGGTCCAAGATAGGACTCCATGTGATTGTTTCTCATTTTATACGGAAGTTTAGAGAATTTTTAGTGATTCATTGCATGCTGTACTGTAACAGACTCACTTTGCTGCTGTTTGGGATTGTTATAAGTAAGCTTTAGTTTTCATTGCTGGTTAAACTGTGCTTCACTCTACAAAGAAAAAGTTATGTATATTCCCCCCCTCCCCCTTTTTCCCCAAAGTGCATTTTTTTCGATCAGTGTAAGCAACACTTTAGTTCACTCACTTGGAAAATTCACAAGTACTGTTCTAGATTTTGAAAGTTAAATAGAGTTTATCATCACATGAGGAATAACTACTTTTCACTTCACTAGCTATTGAAGAGTAGGTGATTGTGTTTGTGTGGCTTAGAAGTTATTTATATTCAGTTCCATTGCCAAAAATGGCCAAAAATATCACCATGCATCCCCTTCTTGTGGAGAGGATGGAGAGTGAGAGACCAATGAGGAGAGCATATGTAAGTGAGGTGGAGGGAGGGAGAGACTGAGGATGAGATGGAGGGATGGAATGGAGAGGCATATGAGAGAGGGGGATTTGAGTTGGGGGTAGGGCAGTGTAATGGCAGGGGACGGGGCGACATGGAGGCAAATTGTTTGTAGCCACCCCTTACGGGATTAAAGCGTCTCGCTATAGATAGATACTGCAGATAGATTCATGTTGTCAGTTAGCATCACTTCATTATTGCCACACCACTGCCTCCGAAAATTTAAATGTAGCTACTAGAATCAAGATTTTGGAAGATAAAACCTATTTCTTGTTACTATACTTCAAAAATATGTTGTGTGTAATGATGATAATGAAACTGCTTTCAAAAGTTTGTGTGCTATAAACAGAGAAAGGAAGACCAAGCCGGTTACCTGTTACTTCTAAAATCTGTTGCATGTATTGATGATGATGATGATGATGATGATACCAAAAGTTCAAGAATACTGTAATCAAGAGCAAGGAAGATAAAACCCTGTCACTTCTGAAATTTTTATTCCATAATGATAGCGATTATTACAAAGTCTGCACTTTGCTTGTGAATGTGAAGCTTCAGGGATTTGTTATTTTACATTGTGCTTAAAATGTCTTGTTCTGTTGACACTATTCTACTTAGAGAGATATTTGTTGTTCAGCTTGGGCATTCTTTTATGGGTAGATGTTGTGTCACCTTTCGCATTATTGTATTTGTAGGCAAAGGAATGTACTGTATTCTTTTTGAGTAACTCCTTTAGTCCAAGAACATCATATACAGTATAAATTCAAATCCAAAATGCATGAGTCCTAATGCTTTACAGAAAATAGAATATTCTGGAAAACAGACTTAAGATAGTACCCCTTCCCATAAAACAGCTAACTCAGAGACAAATGGCCACCCCTTATGGGATCATGGCATTTGGCTATAGATAGGTAGATAGATGTTAACTGTGACAAAAGTATAAAAAAATTGCCTACAGTACTGTGAAGAGTAAATGATTAGGAGTACCATGACTCTCTTCAGATATGCATTGAACATGTGAAGATAGATGATATGAACAACCTCCTATTGCATGAGCAAGTACTGTATATAGGAAAGTAGAGATGTTTGGATAATGTTCGGATTTGGGAGGATGTTTGGATTTGTGAGTTGTACTGTATCATTTCAATATTCTTACTCCCAGACTGTTTCATTTTACTTTGGGGAAATCTTTGAATGAGAAAGGAACAATCTCCATCAAAAAATCCTTGAATGGGAAAGGAACAAGGAACAGTCTCCATCAAAAAAATCCTGAAATGAGAAGGGAACAGTCTCTGCCAAACTCCCTCACTAAGAAAGGTCTTGCCAAAGCCAAATAAAACATTCAGGTGGTAGAATGAGTAAAAAGAAAAAAAACACACACACTGATTGAAGGTGTTGAAATGGTAGAGGAGGCTGTCTGGCACCCATTATTTAGCAGTTTATTTCTGCATACAGCATGTTATTAATCTCCGGTTTGTTATATGTAGTCTTTGTCCTATTTAACACATGACCTAATTACCATCAAATGTTTGCTTGGTAGTCTAGTGGGTTAAGGCAGTCCACCCAGATGTAGCCCATAAGAGTTTAAATCTAGGGTTTGGTTGGGGTTTATAGCCCACATAATGCTGCTTAGAGGCAAATAATTGGTCACTTAACTGATTAACTTAGCCCCATGCTCCTGTGTTTATGATGGTCAAATAAAAGGATTGAATGGTGGATGGATGGAATAATACACTGTAAATATTAAGGTGTAATATGCAGAATGAATCACTAAGTAACAGGTGCTAGGAAGCCTTCAGACCAATGTGAATATGACCCCCCCCCCCTTTTTTTTTTTTTTTTAGTTATATTGCATGTTTACTATAGGTACACTTTTAATCAACAGCCAAAGACAATAACATACCCACTGATTGTGATAAACTGTGAGATTTTCGTTAGAATGTCATGTCCAGTCCAACTACGGATTTCCTTTGTCTTGCCCATTGTTATTTTATTGAAGTTATCAAGTAAGCTGAACAGGCAGCCCGATATTCCTTTGGAGATGTAAGGGATAGAGGTTAGGTTTGCCACAGACAGTATGATTATAAGTAAGTGATGAACCAACTTCCCATGATCTGTTCATTTAGTAAAATACATTACCAGGCATTAAGAAAAGTAAATAATAATGATAACATAGCTGGGCATTAACAGTAAATAATGATAATAATAATGATAAAATAGCCGGGCATTAACAGTAGTAAATAATAATGATATCCCCAGTTTCATTAATGGATCCCCAGTTTCATTAGTGTTTTCATTCATCACAGTGCAATATAAAAGATCCTGGGCTGAAGGATTTGATTTTAATGGAGTACAATATTTTCACCTATATCCCCTACATTTCAAAGGGACTAATTAGGAGTTGTCTGCTGTATTTTTCCTACCTGTTACCCAACCTTGGATCCATGTTGGGTTGTGGGAGGATGTGGGACAGATCAACCTATTTTAGTTCAGTGATGCTTTTTGTATTGTAGTCTTGTTAACCCCATCGGCTAGTAAACATCTTTTCTTTTTATTTTCAACGTAGGATTGGATGATGGATGGATGGATTCTTTTTCCTGGCATATTGTAGTTTATTCTTGCCACCATCAGACATTTATTTTGGTTAGGAAAGACTTTTGAAAGTGAAGGGGTGAGATACGAACTATATTAACCCCATCACAATGAGAAGTAATGCTTGAACTGGCAAGAATAAATAAAAAAAGATGTCCCTTGGTTAAATAGGTTAATTTAGATGGTTTTATTCAGCTTTAGAACTTTAGAAAGATCTTTAATTGTGAAGGAGAAACTCTTTATTAACTCCTTCAATACTAGATGTCTCATAAACTGTGTATAATTACCAGATAGTAGAGAGAATACGTAAAGGCATCTCTGAACTAAGAAGAGTTATTTTCTGTGATTGTATATAAAGTTCCAAGTCTTTGTTACCTAATGCTAGTGCTGAGTAGATGCAGAGTGAATATATTATTATTTAAGCAATCATGTGATATCTTTTTATATTGTCTTATAGATGGTTCAGCCAAATTGCAAGATGTGTAATCCTTTGCTTAGAAATGTTTCACGTACTTTATGCTGTAAAGGAAATATGTAATATGGTACCCATACTTCAAGAACTGTTTTTAACCGTAGATAATGAGAAAACTAGTATTGAGTAAATTTCCTTGGGGGTAGCAGGGGTATAAGTGGATTTCTCATCATTTGGGGTTGAAAATAAAATACAGATACATAAGTTAAAATATCTGTCCAGGAAGGGTTACCATTGATGCTCAGTGGACAGGAAGCCATAGTCTAGAGGTACCAACAACAAAATAAGTACAATTTTCCATGTCTTGAAAGGGTTATTTTAAACTCTTAGGGTGGTATTCTAGTATGGTTAGGAAGCTTATTAACACCTCTTCCTGACTGATTTATGTCTGATTCTGCTGTGTTACTATATTCTTGTGTGTTATTCATGCAATCTATGCTGATATTAAAAAGACATAAGAATAAAACCAGGGGATATTAATGAATAGTTTGGAAAATAAGTCGTTAAGGAGGAGGTATTGATGAGAATATGGCCCTTAGTCTCTTTAATCTGGATGACTTTTGTGTATTTTATTTTTTCCATCACTTGAGACTGGAGGGATCTGTTGCAGTGATGGCGTGAGGCGATAGCTGAGTCCTCCAGTTCACGTCTCGTCCAGTTATGTTCGGTAAAATCATCTGGTCGTAAAAATAAAATAGAAAGGATGTCACTGGATTCAAAGGGTCAGCTGTTCAAGGACATTATTCTACTCTTAAATAAAACTCTCTGGAAAGACCGAGAAGAGCATACCGTAGTTAAGATTTCTTGTATAAATAGTCACCCAGGAAAGTAAACTAACTTGACAACAAGAGCTTACGGTCAGATAGTGAATAACACTCTATTAGCATCTTGGAGGTTGGCCGATATCTTCCCGTCATTTAATATCTTGACTTGTGAATCTTTATACTCAAATATTAGTTTATGTCTGTAGGTAAAATACAACAAGGATTAAAAAGAATGTGCTATCCTGTACACTATATTTATATAAAAAAATGTGAATAAAGTTGCAAGGAAGAAAGAAAAGTATTTTAATAAGCTATAAACAAGTGGTGTGTAGTGTGGTATGTGGTGGCAACCGTCATCCACTCTCTTTTATGTAGTGCTGCCTACTTCTTCCTGCACCTTTATCATTCTTTTTGTGTGTCTGCCCTCCTCTCTTCCTGTTTTTCCCATCTTTCCTGTCACCTTTTATTACTCTTCTTTCCTTTTCAGATGACTTTACATTGAGTGACAAGCCTAATGGTTTCCTGTAAGCAAGGAAACCATTTTCAACCTATATGTGTTCGCTATGTGTCAACAGGCGAGTTAGCAGAAGGGTAGTGCCCCTCCCAGTAAAACAACTAACTCAAATGGCCATGCCCTACTGGATTATGGAGTCTAGCTATAGGTAGATGGTGTACTGTATATAGTTACATGCATCAACATTTTGGAGGTAGTCGAATATATATAGTGTGCATACTGAGCAGCTTTTGAAGAGAGTATTTTGAAGGCTCAGTGAATGGTGAGGGAGTGGATGTATTTCACTGGATACGCTAATTATATATTTTTTATTTTTTGTTTTACTATTGGAGGTTGGTGGTGGCGAGCATCATTCACTCACTTGATGTAGCGCTGCCTACTTATTCCTTCACCTCAATCATTTTTTTTTTTTTTCTGCCTGCTGTCTCCCTTTTCCTCCCAACCTTCCAGTTACTTTATTCATCTTATTTTCACTTCAGGTGGCTTTACATTAAGTGCCAAGCCTAATAGTTTCCTGCAACCCAATAAACCATCTACAATGTTGGGTGGTAAACTTATAACCAAAAAATGGGACAATATGGCTCTGTCAATTGAGTGGAGACGCAAATGTGGTATCCATCTGTGAAATAAACCCCTACACACTTCCCAGAACCTTGTCATGATCGTTCAAAATACCGTACATTGTACATGCACTTGGCGCCAGAAATATGATAAAGTAGAATACCCTTAATTCAAAATCGTTGAAAATACGCCGAAAAACGGTAATAGCATGGACACCGTAAATGAGATGGGTTTGGTCACAATCGTCCAAATTACGTAGAAAAACGTAAAAATACAATAGGAATTCTATGGCTGTGAAGATTTTTTTTTTTTTTATTCCTAAGTAGCCAACTGTGAGGGGACGCTACCATATCGCAAAGGAACAACGAGCCTACAAATACCTTAGTTTGAGGTAGAAACAAGCCCATATTTAACTGCAATATTACCACCACCATCATGACTTTTTTTCCCCCATTGAATCACCCGTTAGTACGACAAGGTGGGGTACAGAAAGAAGCATGAGGCAATTTCTTAGTACTGTAGTAACCCCTGAGCCTCCATGTTGCAGCTTCAAGTGTAAAGGGAACCGTGTGTTGGCCTCCCAGGAGAAATGCCGTCTCTCTCGTTAACGTACACATATTACTGCACACCGGTCTGTAATATCGTAATAGTGTTGTACCAGGATCATCTACACGGAAACACGGTGGGCTGCAGGCTGAAGTTGGGACTCGTTGGGCTGCAGGCAAAAGTTGGCGTTTCGTGCAGTCCACTATTCCTCCTCTCTTCGAAGGATGTCTGGATGGGAGTTTAGGGACGTCGGTGCCACCATAGCCACCACGTGAAGGTGTCCCTCTCCAGCACCAACAATTTATAGGTAGGTAAGTAATTTAGTATAAGCCAAATATGTAATAACACAATCTGAGATCCTTTTACGGAAACGTCCTGATTTTCTTTTCTTTCTTGTGTATCAGGCTCCACTCCACCGACATGTCTACAGAGATTGTGTGTAGAGTGAGAAGTGTTTGTAAGTGTGAGTGTTGCGCCGGAGTGGCTTTGGATGTGTGTGTAGTCTGTGAACCAAGTGTAATCGGCCCGCCTTAAGCCGACTGGGTGCAAGCATACTTTATACCATGGTACAGTATTTTGCTTTTGAGTTCTTTTAATAGCAAACGAAACGAATTTCTGGGGGATATTGGAGCATACTTGATGGTTGCAAGAATTAAAAAAAGGAAAAAAAAAAAAGTAATTGGATTGGAAAGGTTAAGCTGAGCAAAATCGTTTGAAGGTACGAAGAAAACAATGCTAAAATTCGTCATTGGATTGAAGGGGTTCTTGATAACTAATACCATCGTTTAACTCACTGACGTGCTGGAGACGGAAGCCTTCGTGTTGTGGCACCGATATAAGTGAGCGGCTCAACTGCTTGGTTATATTGTACAGATATCCCTTGACTACTTCCCGAAATGATGTGTACGGCAGGAGAGGGGAAACTTAAGCCTGCTGTCCACTGGGTTCACTTTTGAAATGAGCCTGGGGCCACAACAACAATTGCTAGTAATATATCAGTCGGCTGAATAAAATCGTGTGATGTGTCTAAATAATAGTTCCCAGATGTAACAGCGGAAGAGAGAGAGAGGAGGAGGAGGATCGGGGGGGGGGAGGGAGGTTAGTTTTTGAAGCCTGTGACAGTTCATTCACCTTGGCCTTGATTTTTGTCCCCTTGCTGTTCACGTTGCCCAGCGGCTGAAAACAAACAATACTACGGCACCAGAACCATTTCATAACCTTCGTGTCTGTTACCTACTTTTAGTGTTGAGCTGCAGCTACAGGTCAACATACAATGGTGCAAAATCGGCAGTTTTAGGCCAAGTTAAAAGCAAAAAGTGTGTATTAGTTATCTCAGCTGAACAAAATCGTCTTTTGTTGATTTGAATGAAATACTCAGATGTACCAAATCCAGGAAATGGATTAGGTTACATTTACTTAATTGAACTGTTGATGAAATAGCACCTTTTCTTCCCTAATGGTGGTCATGATTCATTAGTAAGTAGTTTTGAAGTTATAATTTTTTCTTCCCACCTTAAAATTATGAAGCAGACTTAGTTATTTCAGTTAAAGTAACTTTGAATTTTGCCAGTTCACAGACGCTGAAAGCTATGTATGTTTTTCCATGTGTGTCTGTATGTTAATTAAATGTCATGAATGCCATGTCCGATTTACTCATACATCAGAACTTGCACGTCATTGTGTGTGGGTCTGACAAGAAGTGATTCGATTTTGATGCAGATAGATCACAGTTCAAGGTTGCGGGTCAAGATGAAAATTCGGGTGCGGCATCACTGTGTACTTTATTTATTTATTATTTATTTATTTATTTATTTATTTTTTTTGGGGGGGAGGCTGAGTCAAAATCAGACTTGCTGGGTCGCTGGTAAATAAGGGTAAGGACCTCTGATCTGGGTGTTATGTGGGGCTTTCAGAATGTGGGGCTTACCACTTGTTTTCATCATAGTCAACATCCCGTCACCATAGGCTAGGAAATTGTGTGATAAGCATTCAGTTTTATCCCGGCATCCGCACTGCCCCATTCTCTCCCGCCTTTGACCGTCTCTAACTCCTTTCTCTCTGAATGCTCGGCTACTGACTGTCTCAATCTGTTTCTCATCTTTTTTCTATTATGTTGATCTGTTTCTCTCTTCTTTTTCTGTTGACCTTTTCTGTCATGCAAACTCTATTTCACCCTGCCATCCGCACTGTCTTCTTTTCCCGCGCTTTTGTCTGTCTAGTAAGCTTCTGTGTGACGCTTACTCTTCCTGCCTGTCTTTTATCACTGTCTGTTAGTTTCTTCTCAGTTTACTGTTACTTTGTCTCAGTCACTCAGTTTGATCTCAGTGTTCATACTGTCTGGTTCTCCCGCGCCTTTTGTTTCACCTGAACTTCTGTGTATAGCATTCTTTTTGTTACTTCTTTCTCTTACTCGTATATACTCCTGTCACTCGTGCTATATTGTTTTTCATTTTCTCTTATTCTGTTATTGCCTTTTACCGTTGTACTCCCGTTTGTTTCCCCTCCTGTTAACCGTTTATGTATCTACCCTGCTCGTGTCTCTCCCATTACTGTCTCTCACTCTTGTAATATTCCTTTCTGTATTTTATTCCTATTTATATATATATATATTTTGTTTTATTCCTGAGCTTGTATTTATTTTAGTATATTCTTGATCTATTGTGCTTTTATTGTTTCTCTTTTTTTTACTGACTCTCTCTCATCTTGTCAACCGTTTCCTGTCTAGCTCTACTTACCTACCTACCTACCTACTGCTCTGGGCTCTACCTCCCCGTATCTGCTACCTACCTACCTGTCTTGTCCGTCTCTCCTTCCATCCCTCTTCGTCCTAGCTGCCAGCCTACTTACCCCTTCTACTCACAACTTATTTTGCGTCTACTTGCTACCTATCTACTTACCTACCTACCTATGTATCTATCTGTCTGCCTTTCTATCTACCTGTCTGTCTGTATCCTATCTACCAGTCTACCTCTCACTTCCCTATGTACTGTACACCTACTTACTTACTCCTAACTTCTACTAACCTGTATCTACTAAAAATGAAACTCTTCCTCCTTCTCTTCCTCCTACCACTCCAAAGCATTACTAAAGGAACCACAGTACTACCGAATACTACTGAGAGTCCCCCATTCTGCAGTACCCTAGAGCCAGCCAATACATCCCTAGTTACCAGTATCAGTTATGTGAGGGACCGAGGAAATGAAGTACCGATACCTGAGAGAAGAATTAGTCTCAGTGGTGCGAGAGACCGAGAAAACGAAGTACCGATACCTAAAAGAATTGATATCAGTAGTGCGAAAGACCGAGAAAGCGAAGTACCGATACCAGAAAGAAGAGTTGATATCAGTAGTGCGAGAAACCGAGAAAGCGAAATACTGGAGCCTGAGAGAATCGGTATCAGTAGTACAAGGAACCGAGAGCAAGGAGTACCGATAACTGAAGGGAAAACTTGTGCCGGAGAAACCGCTACATCGAAAACTGCATTGCCCAGTGAAACCGCTTTACTGAGTACCAATAGAACACTGAGAACTGATTTAAACGACTTACTGAACTCAACCCATGGAACTTTATTTCCGAGAGTGGATGAAAGTGCTGTACTGAGACCTAAAGGAATTGCATTACTGACAACCCAACAGACTGCACTACCAACAACCAACGGATTTACAGCACTGGTAAGCCATCGACCCACAACGAGAACTAAGAGAACTGCAGTACTGAGAAATAATGGCACCACAACAGCAAGTACCGAGCAGATCATGCGAACTGATGCGACCGTATTACCCAGAACGACACCACTGAGAGAACAAGAACTTAGTGGAATTGCGATATATGGCAACAAAAAATCTAGAGCCTCAAGATTAAGATTACAGGACACAAATGGAACTAGAGGACTGAAAACACAAGAGCAAACCACATTATCGATAAAACAGGCACCATTCAATAGCACACAACCAAGAGTTCGGTTCTGCAATGTTGATGATGCAATGGTATACGAGGATGATGGAGAAGTGGCGAGCAATGCAACGACGGGTAGAAGGGTGCGCCGCTACACCCTGCATGGGAAGAAGTGGGACAAGAATGATATAAAGTGGACTCTTCGTACACCAAGCCGAGGACTGGACGAAGGTACTATAAGACAGCAAATCTCCCAGGCAGTGTCCATCTGGGAGCGGGAATCCAAGCTGACGTTTCAGGAAGTCCATAAGGATGATCCAAACGTCGACATCTACGTAGACTTTGAAGTGGGGAGACATGGTAGTTGCCAGTACCCGTTTGATGGTAAACACGGGGTCTTAGCCCATGCCTTCTACCCAGGGCGAGGCATTGGGGGCGACATGCACTTTGACGACGACGAGACGTTTGCTTCCCACCCCCAAGCTAAGGAACTCGGTGCCAATAGCTTGCTGGTGGTGGCCGCCCATGAGCTAGGCCACTCGCTAGGGCTGAAGCACTCTGACGTCGACGGGGCTCTCATGGCACCTTTCTACCAAGACTTCCCGCTGGAGTTTAATCTGCCTGCCGACGACATCTACGCCATCCAGGCTCTGTATGGTAGGTCGGAGAATCAGCTCCCCACCATTCCCGATCTGGCTCCTGAACCTACCTATATACCTCCAACAAGACCTTACCAGCCACCAACGCCGCCTTATACGCCTCCACCCCCAACTAGACCTCCTACCAGACCTCCAACTAGACCACCATATAGGCCTCCAACTAGACCTCCATATAGGCCTCCAACCAGACCTCCATATAGGCCTCCAACAAGACCTCCATATAGGCCTCCAACTAGACCTCCACCTACACCTCCCACCAGACCTCCATATAGGCCTCCAACAAGACCACAAAGACCGCAGACTACCCCAGCCCCTCCGAGACCCACCCTGCCACAACCCGACCCAACCTGCCCCGCCGCACCCCCTTCACCTTCACGCCCAGACATCTGCCTCGCGTCCATCGATGCCGCCACCAGGTACCGCAGGGAACTCTTCTTCTTCAAGGGTCTGTACTACTGGCGGGTGAGCTACAATGGAAAGCCGTATAGACGCGAATCGCCAGCCCGCGTGTACCGTCGGTTTAGAGGGCTGCCGAGGGAGGTGACCAAAATCGATGCCGTTTATGTTGACCACGCGGATAACTTCATCTTCTTCAGCGGACACAGGTACTATCAGCTTAGGCATATGTTCCAGCTGATCAAAACAGGGGAGCTATCAGACCTGGGAGTGAACGCGACTAAAATTGACGCCGCGATGATATGGGGCCACAATGGACGCGTGTACCTCTTCAGCGGGGACAAGTATTGGAGGCTGGCGAGAAATAACCGAGCTGAAATGGATTATCCCAGGGACATTGCAGTGTGGCGTGGTCTGCCCCCGAACTTATCCGCTATTCTTACCATCCGCTCGGAAACTTACTTCTTCGCCGGCCTCGTCTACTGGGCGTTCGACAGCTTAAAGATGAGGGTAGAGGATCAGTCACCAAAACTAATCGGCCCCTTCTGGCTTAGCTGTCCCTTTTACAACCATAGGGAACTTGTACTCTGCTCACTAGCGCCCTCTTTGATGCCTTCTGTGTTAATATTCGAACTTGCAGTCCTCGTTCATTCCTTTTTTGCATATCGACTCCTGTTGTGAGGAAACTGTTAGCACGGTGTGTGTGTCTTGATTTGACTTTACTATGAATTATTACCCACATATATGGGGAAGTTGTTTATGCCAGAGATACAATAGTTTTAACTCGACCTGACGTACTGACTCGTGTTTTGAGGAGCTGTTAGCAAAATATGTGTCTCGACTTTACCATAAATTATTACCCATATGGAAAAGTTGTTGGTGGAAAAGATACAGCAGTTTTAACTCGACCTGGATCCTCAAGCAATTCTTCCATTGGCAAGATGGGTTTTTTGAGCATCGTCGAAGTGGTCAGTGGAAAGAAAATAGTGCCGGGAAAACAGATGAAAAGATATACATATTTTTGTAGGAAACGCTGAAGAACAGTGAAGAAAAATAACCAGACCAACTGTTTCCGTTACTGTGGAGGACAACGAGTAATATTTTCAAAGTTACTGCCGTTATTTCTAAACTAGCATTGACTAATATTCCTTCCCACTGATATTAAGAAAAATTTATCAGTTTGTAGCGTTATATATTTACCTCCGGAACGAAATCCATAGACCTTTATTTTTTACCATTAATTTCAAGAAGTAATGTTGGCAAAAACTGAAAAAAGAAATCACACCTTCACAATCGACATCTGAAAAAGTGAATTCAGTCAGTTAATACCCAGACTTAAGATGGAACAGATTTAGAGAGAGAGAGAGAGAGAGAGAGAGAGAGAGAGAGAGAGAGA
>JAGKTI010010636.1:0-28058 GCA_018397915.1 Birgus latro
AATCCTGTACTCAGGTCAACTGAGCGAAAATTCGCTACATTTACATTAACAACTAATTGTTATGTAGCGTGGTGTACGTGATACATGGTGTAGGTGTGACAGTTGTAGTGTAACTGTACCTACGTGTAAGCAATACTAATAATACATGTTACTGCAATAATAAAGGCGACGAGGGCAGAGGAGATGAAGTGCCAGCGTGCAGCAGACGATCAATGATCCTGGACATCTTCTTCACCCAACGACTGTACCTGTGGGACGAGTCAAGGTGGAGTATCAATAGTGTCAATAAAAGGATTTGCACTGTATTACAATTTCATCCACCCAGCAATCAATCCACACACACAAAAGAAGGTACTCTTTGGCTGAAAGTCAGCCAACAGCAAATTTCGTACGTATGTCGCCATTATTTCCCCAATAGTTGCCTTTTTTAACCTACACTTATGCCTAATAAAGGGCTCGTCGTCGGTGCCCTCGGCTGGGATCGCACCACGAGTACCCGCCTGTCATCAGTGTCCTCGGTTGGGCTCACCGTGACTGCACACTTATAGCTATACTTATCATTACAAAGGGCTTGTCACCTCAACTGCCCATTTGTCATCGGTGTCCTCGGTTGGGTTCACAGTGACTGCTCGCTATAACTAGTAAAGGTAGTCGAGAATCCCTATGCAACTTTGGCAGGTCACATTTTAACACCCTGCATGGGGGTGAACACTCATGTGGCTTCTGTGTAATCTCCGGGAATCCTCAGGAAGGCCCACAGCTCGAGACACACCACAAGGTAATTCAAACTCAGCCTCAGATTGCCTCTGCGGGGTCTCGGACTTCCCTCTTAACCTACCTTAATCTACAGTACATATGTATGTGCAGACCCCAGACATATTATGTCCTGTGGGGCCAACAAGCGACGTGAGGTCTTAGCAGCATAGTACTGACTGGGAACCAAGCTAGTTCTTGGATTGCTCAAATCTCTTAGAACAGCACAGTCTTAGGAAACCCAGTGTAAGACAAATACTCACATTACCACTGCCCTCTCTCACACAACTCAGAGATTATGGGCGTGGATTCAAACGGCGCAGGAAGGAAACTTTCCTGAATGGTGGTATGTCGACACATATTACAGGAGTGCACAAAACTATCAATTTCCTGTCCCATTCCTTGCCAGAAAATGTCAGCACGGATACGGCCTTGGGTTTTCTTTTTGCCCATATGACCTCCTGATGCTAAACAATGACCCCATTCTAACACTGCTTGGCGGTAGTTTGCGGGAACGACAAACTGCAGTCGAACCTCACCCTTGGGTGTTCATGACTCACGGTAGAGTCGTCCTTGTTTGCGAAGGAACCTGGCTCGTCCACCCCGTGAATACTTGGCCACTTTACCCTTTTGTTTCTTCCGCACAACAGCAAGGGTCGGGTCAGTCTGTTGCTCTTGGACAACATCTTGACTACAAATCAGATCTTGTGGCAATGCAATAGCCAATGGGGCAACACAATTTGGAGCCTTGGCCATGGCCCGTGTTACTGCAGCCGAAGTCTGAGTAGGGACATCTGTGATGCAACTATGCTTGGCACCTGGTATATTGCCTATTATGAGGTCAAACAAAGATTCTTGCATGACAACTGCAGCTGTTGAACCTGTGTAAAAGGGAGATGCTACCTGGATACATGCCTCAGGAAACAATCTCACTGATCCGTCGATAAGCTGAGCTTGGATCTGTCTGCCTGTATACTCTTCAGGACGAACAAGACTCTGCCTGACAGTACAACCTGAGGAACCACTGTCTCTCAGTACATTAACAGAAACACCTCCCACAAACCCTGGCTGAACAAGGAAGGCACTGTTACCTGTGGGAGGGCCTGTAGAGGAAGCGGCCAGCCATTGATAAGGCTGCATGGCACACATCTCTTCAAATCTGACAGGAGTATTTGCCTTAGGGATCGTACCCGAACTAGATGCATGAGGAGTTGTACTCACCATCTGCGGAGCAAGAGCACTGACGGCCTATGGAGGAGAGTTCACCGTCTCAGGGGGACTAGTGAACTGTGAAGGAGTAGCTGTGCTGGTGGGGACGGCACCATCGTGCGCCTGTTGAGGAATGAAGGCTGCTGCATTTGCCTCCTGCCTCCGATACACTGGGGCTGGTGTCAAAAAGGTTTGTCCCGGTTGGCGATTGCGTGGCTGATACTGCTGTTGTTTAGGGTACTGCTGCTGGTTAGGGTACTTGTTGTACCTCTTCCAGTAAGGTTTCTGTGTATTCTGCCACTGGTCCTTCTGCGGTTTGTTTGGACCCTGGCCATTATTTTGAGAACAGCCTTGATGCTGGGGTTCAGTCTGAGATTGCTTCCCAGACTTAGCAGTATCTTTCTTATTCCATGACTGTTGCCTGCGAGTTTGGTACCCGTACGCGGTAAAGAAAGCATCAGCCTTCTCTACCATTTCGGATGCGTCCTTCACTTTGGACATGAGCTCAGCAGGCTGGGCCATGAGCTCAGCAGGCCATGACTTTTCCAGCTGTGTGCGCAGCACGAGGTCGATCATTCCCTCTCGTTTGCTGGGAGTCTCGTCCTTCTCCATCCATTCGCCTAAATATGCCGTGAGACGGTCAAGGAACTGAACAGCTGTCTCCTTTTCCTGGAGACGCGCCTTCATGAACTGACTTCTAGCATGATCAACAGTAAGACCGTACGCTTTGATGAGTGCGGACTTCATCATCTCATACGTGAGATTATCTCCGCGAATTCTGTGGAGAATGTCAAGGGCGGGGCCCTCAAACAGGCTAAGGAACTGAAGCCGCTTAGCTGCCTCATCCAGTTTGTACAGGTTTGTCATGTCTTCGAAACGAGCTATAAATGGCTCGATTCACTCGCCTTCCTTGTAAGAGGGAAGCTTGAGATGTGGAGTTGCTAGAAAAGGTGCTGGGAGAGGAGTAGGGGAGTTTGGATTGGCTGCACCCAGTGTGCCTGAAGCCAAGGAGTCTCGCTTTAGTTTAAGCACCTCCAACTCGTGTTCACGTTCTCTCTCTCGCCCCTCATGCTCATGCTGCTTTTGGCGTTCCTCGCGCTCGTGCTCCCGCTCTCGCTCCTCCCTCTCTTTCTGCCGTTCCTCGCGTTCAATTTTCCGCTCTTCACGGGCAGCACTTTCACGTTGCTGCTCGTAATTGAAGCGCGACAGGATATAATCTCGAATTTCCTGGGGGTTAGTAAGCCCCATGTCCTTAGCTTCTTGCATGAATGGACTAGATTCCATCGTGCTTGGTTTGAGACTGAGTGACAACTGAGACTGATAAGTATGAGTGAGTGATTCGGTAATAATTTTAGGCTAGGAGTTTATCCTGGCGAGGTCACCAGATGTCGGGAAATTTATGCTTTGCATCCTGGCGTAAGGTCGCCAGATGTCAGGGGAAATTTAAGTATTTCAAAGAGTAATGATATTGTATAACTCGCGTATACAATGTATAGCTATGTGTGGTAAGAATGACTATCGAGTCATTTACTAAGAGAGAATAGACTTGTGAAATCGAGCAGCGATTTCACTTTATACTGGCTCACTTCGCCAATTCTCTAGAGTCGAGAATTTATAGACTTTCTCAACGGTACGCAGCAGAGACTAGACGCTCTATTAGGCTGTAATATTGTACCGTTGGCCTCTAAGAAAGTTAGTTTCTCCCCTTAACAATCAAAAAAATGATAATAATACAGATAACCAGGATCTTGGCTGAGCCAAACTCCTAGCTAGCACAACGGATTTAAGGATTACTGCCAAAAGCTGGCCTAAGTACCAGTCGTGATTTAATACAAAAAGTTGTGCTAACGTGGAGTAGCAAAACTATATTAACTAAGTGGGAAAATCAAACACGACTGTTACATTCAACAAAGCTCAAGAAAAACGAACTGTAAATTTATTAAATACAAGCAAATAAATTTACGTTACAGGACTCCAATTCAAATCAAAGGAATGGAATGCACTCACTCACTCAGACAAACAGCTAAATATCTCAAAGAGCTTAAGTCTAGGAAAACAGGAAAATACTAATCGGTATGGATGAAACCGAGCTGCTGCGACGATCACCAAAGTGGGTGGGAGCTGCAGGAGACACGCCAATACAAGCTGAAATCTGAAATCGCTAAGAAAGCACTAGAGCCTAGAGAGGTGTAACGCCGCGCCGCGCGCCATGTCTGCAGACAAACTGAGCTCCGGTTTGAATACGTAGTTCGACGAGCGCGGATAGACGGCGCGACAGGCGCATAACGGTACCGCGCCAAACAGACAATTCAAATTTATGGGACGATGTCATGACTTACTTAACATAACGTTACAATGTAGAAAATTCGTGACACTGCCATCCTTCAAGGTGAAATCGTGTCGCAGTCGCTCCCTCCATTTCTGCCGCTTTTGCACCCATTATAAAAGGCCCTGTGACCTCTACCCCTACTAACATCGTGTGGGAAGCGGTAATGGACTGTAGATATACATAAGTGTAATAAAGTACTAGAAATAATAAAGTGTGAATGTGTATGTGAATAACAAATGACAGAATACGACGGATGAATTAGCACGAGTGGGAGGCTCGTCCGCACTCGTATTTTACATTGCTTTCACAGTGTTTTTTTTTTTAGTATGGATTCCAAACTACTTAGAAATCACTGATTAGTGTTTCTAGTGATAACATCAGGCAGTGGTATTCATATTACCGGATTTTGGGAAGTGTAAAGTGGAGGCTTAGTTACCCAACTTCAGAAGTCTGAACAAGTCCTACGGTAGTCGACGAGCGCTAAAAAGAAACATCCCAGAAGAAAGCTGAAGGTATGTGCCATAAGCATATCTAATTATAATATTCTAGGAGCGCGGATTTGCCCCGTGGGACGGGCACAGTGCGCTTCCAACTACCCCTCGGTTAAGGGGTTAACTAGGTAAAACTGGTCACCACCAGCTTGTACCTATATTCTTAATTTTCAATTATTAGCATTCGACTGCAAAACAGCAGTCAGTATATCAGTCTTTAGTTCACTCAGTCTCAGTTTGAGTTATCACCATGGCTACTAATTCATACATACAGGAAACCAAAGAAATGGGGCTTATCGATCACCAGGAAATCAAAGACTATGTGCTCTCGCGGTACACTTATAAACATCAACGTGAGAATTATGCCCATGAAAAGCGTAACATTCAGCGCAAACACGAGTGAGAACAGCTGAAGGAACATGAGAGAGAATGAGAACACGAGCAGTAACAGCATGAGGAACGTGAAAGAGAACGTGAACAAGAATGTGCCGAGCACGAGTCACGTGAGAAACAAGAGCTTGAGGTGTTGAAGCTCAAGCAAGACTCCTTGGTGTTGGGCACATCTTGTGCCACTGACCCTAGCTCCACGAGTGTTCTCTTATCACCTGTTTCGGCAACTCCGTGCCTCAAGCTTCCTTCGTACAAGCAAGGTGAGCGAATCGAGCCATTCATAGCTCATTTTGAGGGCATGGCACAGCTGTACCAGCTGGATGAGGCAGCTAAGCGGCTCCAATTTTTTAGCTTGTTTGAGGGCCCTGCCCTCGATATTCTCCACAGAATTTGCGGAAACAATCTCACCTATGAGATGATGAAGGTTGTACTCATCAAAGCATGTGGTCTCACGGTTGACGACGCCAGGAGTCACTTCACGAGGTACAACAAATACCCTAACCAGCATCAGTATCAGCCATGCAATCAACAGTCGGGACAGTCTTTTTCAGCACCAGCCCCAGTGTATCGGAGGCAGGAGTCAAATGCAGCCTTCATTCCCCGACAAGTGCGAGATGGTGTCGTCCATAACAGCACAGGTCCTTCCTCACAAGTAACTAGTCCCCCTCAGACAGTGAGCCCTCCTCCACAGGTGGTCAGTGCTCCAACTTCCCAGATGGAGAGTACGACCCCTCAGGCATCTAGTCCTCAGGCTGTCACTTTCATAAATTTGTGTGCTGTGCAGCCTTATCAGTGGTTGTCTGCTTCCTCCACAGTAACACGAGCCATGGCTAAAGCTCCGAACCGTGTCACCCCGTTGGCCATTGCAACACCGCAAGATCTGATCCGTAGTCAAGATGTTGTCCTGGAACAACAGTCAGACCCAACACTTGCCGTAGCACGGAAGAAACGAAAGGGTAATGTGAGTATTCATGGGGAGGTCAAGCCAGGTTCCTTCGTAAACAAGGACAGCTGTATCGTGAGTCACAAACACCCCAGGGTGAGTGAGGTTAGACTGCAGTTTGTCGTTCCCGCAAAGTATCACCAAGCAGTGTTCGAATTGGGTCATTGTTCATCATCAGGAGGTCACATGGGCAAATGAAAACCTTGGCCGTATCCGTGCTGACTTTTTCTGGCCAGGAATGGGACAGGAAATGGATAGGCTTGTGCGTTCCTGTGATGTGTATCGATGTACCGCTAATCAGGGATGTGTCCTTCCTAACCTCTGGAGTCCATGCCTATAATCTCTGAAGTCATTTGAGAGAGAGGGCAGTGGCAATGTGGGTGCAGACCTAAGTCTCGCCTGTTGGTCCCACAGGACACATTACAACCAGGGCCTGTACATACATATGTACCATAGATTAAGAGGGAAGTTCGAGACCACCACTGAGGGAATCCGAGGCTGTCTGAATTACCTTTTGGTGCCTTTCCAACTGTGGACCTTTTTGAGGATTCTCGGAGAATACGCACTTTATCCACATGAGTGTTCACACCCACGCTGGGTGTTAAAATGTGACCTGCCCGAGTTTGCATAGGGATTCACAGCTTACCAATATCAGTCATAAATGTAGAGTTTTAAGGGTAAGTACGCCCTTAGGATGTCCGACTGCGTAGGAACAAATATCGCCAGTCTCGGAGCATATGCACAGAGCCCAGAGTTAATGGTCACTATTCTTGCTTTCAACCTGTGACGGGCTGTGGGTCACTGAGGGCCCTGTTAGTTAATCGGCACCCGTCAGGATCTTTTTAACGTACCAGGGGTCGATGTTGCTGGGGTGGATCAGCTGAAATGAAGCATGGTCTCACAGATGAGAGAAGGAGCTGGTGCCTGACTGACTGATGTCTTCCTTGAAAGTGCCAGGCAAGGCTCTTGACCTCGTGTCTATGAGTTAACCAGGGAACACCTTGTTCTCTGGTTAATAAAGATATAGGTTTAACCAGTAAACTACAGACTGTTCTAAGTTATTTATGCAATACAAGGACCAGCACATATCCTGGTTAATAATCTACCCAATAAGAAATTAATGACGACCTCGAAAGTATGAAGCTTTGGCTGTCACTTGAATTTTTCAGCTAAGGCGTACTTTTCACTGTGTACGCATTGACTACTAAGCAGAGGGTAATTGCAATACAAATTGTCTGTCACATTGACACTATTCATGCTCCACCCTGATTGATGTCACAGGTACAGTCGTCAGTTGGAGCAGTTTTGCTGTGCATGTACAGCGATAGGTGCAGCAGTTTTGCCGTGCGGGTTAGCTGATCGTCTCTGCTGCACGCCGCCGCCTCATCTCCTTTGCCCTCGACATCTCCATTTGTTATTAATTTGTATTATATCATTTTACACATATGTACAGTTACACCACAACTGTCACACCTACATCATGTATCACAAACAACACGCAACATAACAGTTAGTTGTTAAAGTAAATGTAGCACACTTTTGCTCACTTTGAGCTGGGTACAGGATTTTTCACTGTCGACACGGAGGTTTTTCCCTCAGGCTTGCTTCTGTTAACGTAAATACGAGGTTTTTGCACTCACTGATGTCAAAGATCTCCTGTAACAAGATAGTACACACACCACAGTGTGAATATTCTGTGACTTAGGATGTATATACAAGTATTACCTACCGTTAAATTTTTCAGAGTAAAATTCCTTTTGATGGGGCATAATGTCATGAATTCGCCAAATTGTGTCTTTATACAAATTTGTGACACTGTATTATTATGGGAACACAAGATGCATTAGTGAAGAATCCAGAAATATTCACTCAGCTAACCATCAAGACCCCCAATCCAGATTGTTCTTAACCCGCCGAGTCCCACCGGCGTACGATGCACGTCACTACTTTTTTCCATGGACAGACCCACCAATGTGCATCGTACGTCACTCAATTACATGGCCAATCATGTGCACATTTTTCAACATTCGCAAGTGATTTTTGGTAGGCATATGTGGGAGACCTTCCTCTACCTGCTGTCAAGCGGGGATACTGCCTGGCCCCTCCTAACCCCCCCTTGCCCCCTCCCCCCCATACTGGGCAATTCATCTGTTAGCAGTAACCTGGCCAGTAAAGGTATTTGCCCCACGATCTCTCCAATGACGAAATTCACGGTGAAAGTGATTCCCGAGGTGGAGGACAAAGAAACAAAGAAGCTAGAGGTAGAAACAAACGGAAGTGATGAGGTGGTAATGTTGTAAACGAAGGTGCCATATACTGGGGTTTTGGGTGAGTGAACAATGCTTTTATCACCTATGTTATTGTGTGAAAACCAATATAGACTTGTACTACACATAAATTCGTACCAAATAAATAAATAAATACGTAATTTAAAGTGGCTTGAATTGGTTAACCCTTCCATAGTTCGTTTTCTTTAGCCAGGTACCCTGAAAAAGAAATAAAACGTAAGGCTAAATGACACCTGTATCAACATTTTTAACCTCAGGAGGGCGATTTCTCTATGAATTTTCGATGTTTCTCACCAAAACCGGAGGATTGAGCCAAAAGAAAAAAAAGTTGAAAATCGGTCGGGATCTGGGGGTAGGCTGGGTAAAAAAACGGTCAGGACTGGGCGGGTTAAAACGTTCGTTGTTTCACTAGTGATTGTTTTTATGCAAGCCCTTGGCGATACTATTATTTGTTTATCATTGCCTTTTTAGCCACTGAGCTAAGCCAATACCTAGTTCCGGTGATCATATACTGCTTTGTGGCTGGCGTGAGAATAGCAGTCAGCTGGTGTAGTGCTGTCATGGGAAGAGGATCTCAAGAACAATGCAGAGCAGTGAAGTCCCCATCATGAGGCTTATCACCCAGTCTCTAGCAGTGCTATGACCCCCACATCTCCCCACCGAATTGGTGATGGGCAACAGTGGACGTCAGCAGTTTCCATGTTCTCTCCTGATTCACTGGAAGAACCTGCACATCTATTTTCTCTATATCCCTCAGGTATCTTCCATGCTTCACTACTATTCTTTAGTATGAAAATGAACTTACTGTCACTCAAAGCATTCTTCACTTCCACACTTTCATTCCAATTTCTGGTCACTGCTCTTAATGCACCGGCCACCCTCCTTTCTTATTGCACGTTTTCACTCAGTTCATCATCCATCTCCCAAGGGCTTGAACGTTTTCACAGTGTCCATTTCTGCACCATTCGGCCTCATCTTACAGTTCGTTTCTGTGCCTCTTTCAGACACCATCACTTTGGTTTTCTACATTCACTTCTAAATTTTGTGCTTTACACACGCCACAACAGTTTGTAACTTTCACATCATATCTGTTATTAACAGTGCATCATCCACAAACATGAATGCAAACCTTTCCCACTCATTATTTCCGCTTTTCAGAATCACCTCCCTATCACGTGTCCATGTGTTCGCCTCTCTCAGTAGTACTCCACCCATAAACATACCCATGGTGGTGGTAGGTAGTGGCGGCCATAAAACACTCACTTGATAATATTGCCTAGTTCTTCAATCACGTTTATCATTCATTTTCTGTGTATGCCCTCCTCTTCTCAAATTATTCCCAGTCTTTTTGTCACATTTATTCTTCTTTCCACTTCAGGTAGCTGTACGCTGAGTTCCATGCCTAATGGCTCCCTGTAACTCAGGAGACCATTTTCGCTGAGTTGTAACAATTCAACCGAATAACGGAGTGATGTAGAGTGATGCAAATGTGGCGTCCATCCGGGAAGCAAATCTCTACCATTTTCCCCCCGCTCGCTGTCTGTCACATGGGAACATCAGTTCACTGCACGGGAAGGCCTTGTATGGGCGGTTGCTAGCCTGTGATTGGTGGGCTTGTTTGGCAAGTTAGTCCGGCGTTACTCAACAAGAACAACTGCAACAACACAGACATGATGTTTTTTTTTATTTTTTATTAACAAACACTTGAAGCCACGACGAAGAGTGAGAGTGAACTTACAGAGCATCGTGACATGACACAATCTTGTTGCACCAGTCGAGCAGCGCAGTACTCCCTAGGAGGATGGAAAGCTGATGACAGGGAGAGCTGGAGCTCCCGTTTCATCAGCCCTCAGGACTTGTTCCTGACCATCCCCCTTGCTGAACTTTTTCAGTGTCTCAGTAACACAGAGAGTAGACCAGTATGCTCTCCAATACAAGTTTCTCCAACTGTCAACACCAAACTACATACACGCTACACACTACACTTCCTTTTCAAATTTGTTTAAAAAATGGCTAATGATAATCGTGCCTCGGAGTCCCCAGGGGGGGGGGAGGACCATAAATGCCCCCACCATCCGCCCCTCTCCCGGTGACGACTCTCGGAGCTGCCTGGAACCACTGTCTGACTCACTCCTTCATTTCTGTAACATTCGCGGCCTTTCCTCTAACTTTCGCTCTGTTGAGCACCACCTCTTCTCCTCTAAACCTCACCTTCTCTTTCTTACTGAGACTCAGCTGTCTGAGACAACTGATAGCAAACCCTTTTCTGTATCCTCCTACTTTCTCTATTCTCATTTCAAAGCCAAAGGTGGCTGTTGTGTATATGTACGCAACGATCTATCTTGCTCTTGTGTTCCTGAACTTGATTCTTCTGAATTCTCTACATTCTGGCTTCGGCTTTCCTGTCATTCTCTGACTAAATATATCTGTGCTGTTTACTTATCTCCTAATTCTACTGACTATCAAAAATTCTTTGACTATCTTACTTCTACGATGGAACACATTCTGCCCAATTCTCCTTTCTCTGAAATCTCCATTTTAGGAGATTTCAATGTTCACCACCACCTTTGGCTCTCCTCTCCTTTCACCGATCCACCTGGTGAACAAGCCTACATCTTTTCTATCCTTAATGACCTAGAGCAGCTTGTACAGCACCCTACCCGTATCCCTGACCGCCTTGGAGAGAGTTCCAACATACTTGACCTTTTCCTAACAACTAATCCTTCTGCTTATACTGTTAATCTTTTCTTTCCGTTGGGCTCCTCCGATCATAACCTTATTACCTTAACCTGTCCTATTGCCCCAGTACGGCCTGTGGACCCTCCAAAGAAACGCCGCCTGTGGCACTTTGGAGCTGCAGATTGGGAGGCCCTCAGGCAGTACTTCTTTGATTTTCCTTGGAATGATTATTGCTTCCATGGCCGGGAGCCGTCTGAGTGTGCCTTGCACATTACGGAGGTTATTCTCTCGGGCATGGAAGCATACATTCCTTTTCCACATCCTCTGACTAATGCAAGAAAGCCTTGGTTTAATCACGCTTGTTCTAATGCTGTCCGCAACAGAGAAAGGGCCTTTAAAAGGTACCGGAGCCAACCCACCCCTGAATCACATCTTTTTTATATTTCTGCTCGGATTCGTGCTAAGTCTGTTCTTCGCTCTGCTAAAAATAATTTCAATCGTGCTAAATGTTCCCAACTCTCCAACTCGAATTCTTCTCGCTCCTTTTGGCACCTTGCCAAAAACCTTTCTAACAACTTTACATCATCGTCCTTCCCTCCTCTTTTCTACTCTGATGGTTCTGTAGCTATTTCTTCTACTGATAAAGCAGATCTCTTTGCTTAGACTTTCTCCTCCAATTCTACCTTAGACGATTCCGGTGCTGTTCCTCCATCACTTCCCCCCTCAGACTTCCTCATGACTGGCATTAAAATTTCTTCAGCTGATGTATTTTCTGCCATCACTGGCCTCAATATTAACAAGGCATATGGGCCTGATGGAGTCCCTCCTGTTGTCTTCAAAAACTGTGCTTCTGTGCTTACACCCTGCCTAGGTAAACTCTTTCGCCTTTGTCTGTCAACTTGTACCTTTCCTTCTTGCTGGAAGTTTGCTCTCATTCAGCCAGTCCCAAAGAAGGGTGACCATTCCCAACCCTCCAACTATCGTGCAATTGCTTTAACATCCTGTATATCAAAAGTTTTTGAATCGGTTCTTAACAGAAAAATTTTAATCACCTTTCCTGTCACAACCTTCTTTCTGATCGTCAGTATGGGTTCCGTCAGGGACGCTCCACTGGCGACCTTTTCACCTACCTTTCAGACTCCTGGTCATCCTCCTTTCGGGACTTTGGCGAAAGCTTAGCCATTGCACTTGAGATCTCAAAGACTTTCGATCGAGTCTGGCATAAATCTTTGATTTCCAAACTGCCCTCCTACGGTTTCTATCCTTCTATCTGTGCCTTCATCTCTAGCTTCCTTTCTGGTCGTTCTATAGCTGCTGTTGTAGACGGCCATCGTTCTTCTTCTAGACCTATCAACAGTGGTGTTCCTCAGGGCTCTGTCCTATCACCAACTCTCTTTGTTTTATTCATTAATGACCTTCTAAGCTGTACATCTAACCCTATCCACTCATATGCTGATGATTCCACCCTTCACCTTTCCATTAGATTTCCGCAACGTCCATCTCAGCAGTTACTTCAGCAAACAAGGGATGAGGCTATGGCACACCTAATGTCTGACTTGGCTCATATCTCTGATTGGGGTAAAAATAATCTTATTATTTTTAATGCATCAAAAACTCAGTTCTTACACTTATCAACCCGTCAAAATCTTCCTCAGGATTACCCACTAATGTTTAATAATGTCCAGCTCAATCCTGCATTATCCTTGAACATGCTAGGGGTTTCATTCTCTCGGGATTTGTCTTGGAAAGAGCATATTACATCTCTTGTGAAATCTGCTTCCAAGAGATTAGGTGTGCTGGGCCGACTCCGAACTTTCTTCACCCCTGCACAGATGTTGACCTTGTACACGGGTTTTATTCGCCCGTGTATGGAGTACAACTCTCATGTGTGGGGAGGCTCCCCACATGCAGTTCTTCTCAATAGGATGGAGTCAAAGGCTTTTCGTCTCATTAACTCTCCTCCTCTTACTGATTCCCTTCAACCATTGTCTCTTCGCCGCAGTGTTGCTTCTTTATCTCTCTTCTATCGGTACTTCAATGGTCACTGTTCCTCTGAACTATCTGCTTGCATCCCTCCACCTCTACGACGGGCACGTAGTACCCGTCTAGCAATAAACTCTCATCCCTTTTCTATCCAACTCTCTAATGCAAGAGTTAACCGTTATTCCCATTCTTTCATTTATGCAACTGGTCAACTCTGGAACTGGCTCCCTCTGTGTGTATTCCTTACTTCCTATGATCTCCAATCTTTCAAACGCAGTGTGTCCAGGCATCTCGAAATGAATGGATCTTGAATTTGGCTCTCTTTGGTATTGATTTTACTTTTTCTTGGAAGGAACAGTATGCGGGCCCGTGGCCTTTGGTTCCTTCTTTCTTGCATTTAAAAAAAAAACAAAAAGGTGGGGTGGAGGGAGGGAGAGGGAAGGGAAGACCGAGAATGAGGTGGAGGGATGGAGTTGAGAGGTATATGAGTAAGGGGGGAGTGAGCTGGGGGGCGGGCAGGCAAATGGTGGGTACAGAGCGATTTGGAGGCGTTTTGTCTGCGGCCACCCTTTGGGGGATTAGGGCGTCGGGCTATAGATAGATAGACAGGAGTCAGCAGCACCCCTTGTGCGTCAGTGTGGCCCCGGCCGTGTACATGAGCGGATGTGCTGCTGAGCTACACTTACTATTGTTATATGGTGTGTAGGTGGTTTGGCGGTTTTGCAATGGCGGACCTCACCGAACAAAGAACCTGCATCAAGCTCTGCTTCAGGATCAACAAGACGGTTGCAGAAAGTCACCGGTTGCTTCAGCAAACCTTTGGTGACAATGCTGTGTCTCAAAGTAGAACATTTTTCTGATACAAGCGGTTCAAGGAAGGACGAACATCCGTCGAAGACGATGATCGTTCTGGACGACCGTCAACGGCAACAACAGAAAACGTTGGAAATGTTCGTCAGGCTATCTTGCAGATCGTAGACGAACTCTCCATGATGTTTGTGATATTGTTGGACTGTCGTAGGGAAGCGTGCAACCCATTTTGTCGGACGTGTTGGGCATGAGATGGATCACCGTAAAATTTGTGCCAAGACTGCTGAGTGACAAGCAGAAGGCACATTGCGTTGCAGTTTGTAGGGAGCTTAAGAATCAGGTCAGAGATGATGCCACCCTCACCTCCAAGGTCATAACTGATGATGAATAATGGGTTTATGGTTATGACCTGGAGACAAAGCAGCAGTCATCGCAATGGAAGTCTCCCAATTCACCGAGGCTGAAAAAAGGGCGTCAAGTTCGCGGCAATGTCAAGTCGATGTTGATCGTTTTCTTCGATGTAGAAGGGATTGTTCACAAGGAATTCGTCCCACCAGGTCAATCTGTCAGTGGAAAGTTTTACTGTGAAGTTTTACAGCGTCTGAGAGAGAACATCTGCCACAAACGTCCAGAACAGTGGAAGAACAATGGCTGGAACCTGCATCATGACAACGTCCCCGCCCACACATCAATAACTGTTGTTCGGCAGTTCCTGCAGCTCCCACTAACACGGTAGTCATTCCCCACCCACGCTATTCGCCTGACCTTGCCCCCTGCGACTTTTTCCTGTTTCCCAAGCTGAAATTATGACTGAAAGGGCGTCGATTTGACTCGATTGAGGAGATCCAGACAGAATCGCAGCAGGTGCTCAAGACCATCACGCCTGAAGCCTTCCAGGGATGCATGGACTCGTGGAAAAAACGCTGGGACCACTGTATACATGCCCAAGGGGACTAGTGAGAACTAGGAGGTAAGGTAACTTATTTTCCTACAATATTCAATTTACTGGAACTTTTGGGTAGCACCTCGTATATATACTGTATATATATATATATATATATATATTACAAGCAGTATATAACAGTGTGTGTGTGTCTGTGTGTGTGTGTCTGTGTGTGTGATCTTCATAGGGTTACATGTAAAGTGCAAAATTTAATGCTTTCTGGATTCCCTAAACACTGAGTCGTAATACACTGCTATTCCCCATCATTATAACGCAATAAGCCCACTGAAATTTGTGATCTTTTCTGTGAATCCAGTACGGCACTGGACAACTGCAGTGGGAAATGAATTAGTTTCTCTAGATACACATATTTATCGCCCGCCTTTACCAAGGCGCATCGACAATGTTTTTACCCACATCTGTGTGTGTGTGTGTGTGTGTGTGTGTGTGTGTGTGTGTGTGTGTGTATCTGTTACCATTATATCATGAACAGCTTGAGCTATCAACATGAAACCTTCAGGGTGTTAAGATATGGCCAAAATATTGGACGAGTTCGAAAATGGGCACTAAGGGTGAAGATCAAGGTTATCAAAATGGCTGCCAAAAGTTTAGGTTTTCTTGGTCGCCTTTAACCTCATTGTATCTTATGAACAGCTTCAGCTATCAACATGAAACCTTCAGGGCATCAAGATCAAGCCAAAATCTTGGACGAGTTCGAAAATGGGCACGCGGGGTCAAGGTCAAGGTCACCAAAATGGCTGCCAAATATCAACCAGTTTTTTTTCAGGTTCCTTTAGCACCATTGTACAGTATCTCATGAACAGCTTGAGCTATCAACATGAATCCTTCAGGGTATCAAGATATGACCAAAATCTTGGACGAGATCGAAAATGGGCACCCGCGGTCAAGGTCAAGGTCACCAAAATGGCTGCCAAAGGTCAACTAGCTTTTATCAGCCACCTTGAGCTCTGTTATATCTCATGAACAGCTTGAGCTATCAATATGAAACCTTCAGGGTATCAAGATATGACCAAAATCTTGGACGAGATCAAAAATGGGCACTCGGGGTCAAGGTCAAAGTCACCAAAATGGCTGCCAAATGTCAACTAGTTTTTATCGGCCACCTTTAGCACCAGTATATCTCACGAACAGCTTGAGCTATCTACTGAAACCTTCAGGGTATCAAGATATGGCCAAAATCTTCTGCCCCCCATGGGGGGCCACCTTCCCCCGGGGGAAATGCGGCCACCCAGCACCCACGGGGGTGGGGCCCCTGGCCCCTGCAGGGAGGGGAGTCACCAATGGGGCCCCGTCATCCAGCCCCTGAGGGGGGGCCCTCCTCCCCAGCCCCCTGTGAGTGGCTCTTCACCTCGGCCCCCAAGGGGGGCGCCACTCCCCGGTCCCCCGGGGGGACGCCACTCCCCGGCTGCCACAGAGAGGGGGCAGTGCTTGTATCTGGTGGATGATTAGCTTTCAGCTCCTGAATGCTTCTCCTTCACTGATCATTTTACTTGACCTCCCGTTCCCGATTCAGATCATGCAGGTATTCATGTCATCCTTCCTGCATGGTCTTATCACTGGTGTTTCAGTTTTGTGTAGGTTTTCTTGGAGGTCCTTAATTTACTTCTTATCCTTCTGTATATATTTCCAAAAGTGCATTCAGCTTTCTTCATCAACCCTTTCAATCTTCCCATCACAAAACTACTATAACCCTCTTAGAGCCGTTGCTATTCGTCAGGATTGGCGACAAAGTAGAATGAAGGACGTTAAATTTAACAGTGGGTGTTTACATCAGTTGATTCTTAACACTTTCAGTTTCCTTTAACTAACTCTCTACAGAAGAAAGTCGACAAGCGTTAGCTAAAGTTACTAGTGTTCTGGTTTGCCATGATGGAATTTTGGTGAAGAACCCTCAGGTTCCTGTACGCATTCTAGGCTGATTAAAATCGTCTGGCATTAGCTGGGATAAATTACACTGGTCTACAACAGCAAAAAAAATTACTTCATTTTTCTGAATTGAAATGGTCTGATTCTAGGGTAATCGAAGGTGCTGAACTCGAATATGGCATCAGTAAGGAAGTATCTGGGATGGTTCTTGAAAACCAGAATATCGGTGTATTTTGCTTACAGGATGACTTATACATTTGTTTGTTTAGTTCCTTTGACTAAATTTGTATTTTTGTTGCAGGTTACATATACAGTATTGTTTCCACTTCTGCTCTTGCAAAATTCTCAGTCACTCTGACAGTGGTGAAAGATGGAACGCCGCAAATGTGTAAACAATCCTGACCGTTTTTGTTACATTTGCGGAGCATTCACCCTGAAAAGCTTCAAGAAACCCATTACGCATGCTGTTCGAATGAACTACAAGAGCTACTTCAAATGTCCTTTGGGCGACCAAGACAAGAAATCGGCGCCCCACATAACGTGTAGGGCCTGTTTCAATCACCTGAGTGAATGGATGCATGGAAAACGAAGTTCGGGTTTGCCATTCGCTGTACCAATGGTGTGGTGAGAGGCCAAAGACCACAGCAACGACTGCTACTTCTCTCTCACGAACATCAAAGGAATAAATGTCAAGACATGAGCCACAGTACAGTACCCCTATATCACTTCTGCAATCCGAGCAGTGCCACACAGTGCAGAACTACCGGTTCCAAACCCACCTGCTGAACACGAGCTAAGCAGCGAATCTGATTCCAGTCATAGCCCCATGGATGATGACTACCAGGACGACTCAGGAAACAATGGGCCCAAACCATTCAACCAGGGAGCCCTTCATGATCTCATAAGGGACCTTGATTTGTCTAACAAAAAGGCAGAGCACGTGAGATCATGACTGAAGCAGCATAACCTGCTGGAAGATGAAGTGCGTATCACTACGATGCATCATCAGCATAGACAACTGTCTGCATTTTTCAAAATGGCAAACAACCTTTGCTGTTGCGATGATGCAGTGTCTCTCATGCAGCAACTCTGCAAGTCTGATCCATACAAGCCGGATGACTGGAGGCTGTTTATAGATTCAGGAAAAGACACTCTGAAAGCAGTCTTCCTACACAACAGGAATCGGCTTCCATCCGTGCCAATAGCACACACGGAAAAGATAACCGAGAGCTACGAAACTATGAACATTGTGCTTTCTGCTGTTGAGTATAAGAAGCATCAGTGGAAAATATGCCGCAGCCTCAAAGTAATCAGTCTACTTCTGGGCCATCAGAGTGATTACACAAAGCACATGTGCTTTCTCTGCTTGTGGCTGTCAAGACCAAAAGATACACCCAGAAGGTTTAACCTGCCGAGTCCCATCAACGTATGGGTACGTCGCGATGTTTTGTCACAGCTACACCCATCAACATATGGGTACGTCGCGCAATTGCAAGGGTCATAATTTGCACAATTTTCAAGTTTCATGGGTGATTTTTGGTAGGCATATGAGGGAGACCTTCCTCTACCTGCCGTCAAGTGGGGATACGGCCTGGCCCCACCTATCCCCCCTCCCCCCACACTGGGCAATTCACCTGTTAGCAGTAAGCTGGCCAGTAAAGGTATGTTGCCCTCTCGTAGCGTGGTCGGAGGTACTTGTTGGGAAGTCGATGATGGGTTCTTTAATACAACCAGAATAAAGTCGTGAGACGTATTATCAACGAAGGTGAGTTAAAGGACTCTTGGGTTACTGAGTTTTATTGTACAGTTATCTTGATAGCGATTTACAATGATCTTAGCGTGACGGCCAGTCTCCCCTTTCTCCTTACTTTGCCCTAATTGTGCTCTCGGGCATTCTCTATCCCTTTCTCTCCCTTTCTGATGTGAAGGGCTTCTCTCTGCCATTATATACAGGTGGGAAAGGATGTTTAGGTAAGGTAAGTAGTGTCTAATCAATCTCCTGTGGGCTTCCACGTGTTTGAATACATCATGAGTTTCTTGCTTGTTTAGACTACGAGGATATTTTGAGAAACTTCATATGTTAGGATTCTTGATAGTCTGGGACAACAGACTGTGTACAGATATCATGTGAAATCAGACACTACATCCTGTACATTGTGTTATGAGATATATACTAATGCCTATATAATATCTACATATTGCTCGGTCACGCCCACTGTCGTACCAACGACAGGAAATATTGTCCTTAATATATTAATACATATTACAATCAGCTTGTAAGTTAAGTGAAGTATATAATATTGTAAAAGTTACATAATTGGGATAATGTAGTCACTGTAGTTATAAAATTGTACATATACTGTATAATAGTAATATTAAAATAATACAATGGCAAGTCTAATGTAGTCAGTTATACAATATATATGAGAAGGACTTGCTGTATATATTCATATATAAATGAGATACAAGAGTATAATTAAAGTAAGCCTATATTATGTGTAACCCATAATTCGTTATTTTATATAAAACATATATGTACAGTAAATACACTATTTACACAGTTTGTCTCACTTGTACAGAACAGTTCTTAAACACTGATTCAAGGTTAGCAATTCTCGCTTGCATTCTGTGCATGGCCAAAAGTAATGCAACAAATATGATGGAGAAAATCACAAAGATGGCTGGAGCTGGGCTGTATCCTACTGTATTCTTCCCAAGGTTGTATTGTCTGATTTATTAGTTGCATGAATTCATACTTGGGTGAAGTAAACTTAATGTATGAGCTTGCATTTAAGTTCATCCTAGGCAATGGTTGGAAGTACTTGTGTGTGTGGTTGAGAATGGCATAATGGTTTTTAGTGGGCAAGGTGGATAATGTAGGTGTCAGGACTGCACAGTAATCTGGTGAGATGTATAAACCGGATCCTGATGTATGGGCTGGAGATGTATCTGGGCAAGTCACAAAAACTGATGTATTTTGAGTGAAGTAGAAGAACTGTGAATGTCCGATGCGTTGATGATGAATGAGTTTATCTGGCGCAAATGTGAAGTTGCAATGATGAGGGATGTCATGATTTTTTATGATAGCCATTTCACAAGGGACTGTCTCAGCTGGCTGAAACGTGAAGATGTACGCAGGACAAAGGTGAAATGCATGTAATGATGTGCGACATTTGTGTTCCATTGTTGTGTCACTAGTGAAAGCTACGGCGTCCTGTTTCTCGGAAACCATGATGACTTCTGTTTTGATGTTGATGGTGACTAATGAGTCATCTTTCTTAGAAGGAAAAGGGTATATTTGATAGAGTGTGAAAAAGTCATCTGTTACGAACGGTACATGGACTACTATTGATGTTGTTGTCAGTGTTGCTTCCAAGTATGGATAATATAACATTAATTTTTTTTCCTCAAACAAAGGTTTCAAACCATGCTTATGTATGCCTTGATTAATGATTTGCCTGAGGTTGTGAATGGGTAGTAAATTAATAGTGATCCTTCCGTTACCTGCATTAGCAGTTCCTTTCATGAAAGACTGATACTGAGCCCTGGTGTTGTCCAACTGCAGTATTATTAAGTCAATATGTTCCATGATCACGGAGAAGTGTTGCAATAGTGAATGGTTACCTTCTAGTGCATTTATTTTATCCACAATTCCTAGAGTTGATGCTTCTGCTTTCCTTAGGTTCTTTGCAATCGTCAGCATTAAGGTGTTCTGAGTGTCAGCCAACTTATGTTGGTATGAGAGAACTTGTGCTATTTTGTTAAATTTGTTATTTATTTCCTCTAGATCATTTGCTGTAGCTAGTCCAAAAATGTTCCCTAAAATTGCTCCACCTAAGTCGAACAGACCGCGTCTGTTACGTGTATTCGTGATGTTGTTTCCTGTCCCAAGTGTGTTACTCCCAGCTGATGGGATGTCCTGGATCATGGTGATCATTACGTGCTTAGCCTGTTCTAGCTTCCAGTCAGTTTATTTCATTAATTCAGCTACCTCCTGTGTGGGGTGATCATGTGAAGAAGGATGTGTTAATACCACTTCCAGAGTTCTGAGTGGTCCTGATATTTTCTGTAACATCATTGGTATATCTTGCAGTACGTCCAGACTAATTTCGGTACTTATTATGTCTTGTACTACTGCCGTTCAGGCTGTTGGGGCGATCAGGCACCCCTGGCGTACTATATGTTGAGGATGCAAGTGAAGTGATCCTCTTGATATCAACAGGAACATGATGCATGGAATTATTCGCCTCATCTTTACCTACCGAAAGAACAACTGGATTAGATATCCGATCTTACCTATAAAAAGAGTCTAAATCGATTCCTAAGTCACGTAAATGCCTTGTTACGGTGAGAGCTGTATTGGTTGCACCTATGTTTGTCTGTTTGGTATGCGACCGCAATTTATTCCGATATGTGTTTATTGCTTCAGGCTTATTTTCGCAGTGTGTACTAGGATTTTCGGTCGTGTCCGGTGCTTTATAGTTGCAAGCTAAGTTTCTTGAGACCTTCTTTAAGTGATCAATATGTATTTCTTTTTCTTCGTCACTCGATAGTGACTTAATCACTGCCTTATTAGCTCTTCTCTTAATTACTCTATATGGGCCTTCAAATTTTGGTGACAGTTTGTTGTCTCTAGTGTGAATGAGGCCATAGACAATATCACCTATGCTGATGTTTGATACTTTTGCCTTCTTCTTAAATGATTCTGTCATTTCTTCCTTAGACATCATTAACTGTTTCTTTACCCTTGTGTGTATTTCTTGAAATTCACGTAAGCGAAGTTTGGGATAATCGTCATAATTACAATATATGAGAATTTGCTCGCCTTCTAACGTTTCGTAAGGGAGACGTTTGTCAGACCCGTAAATGATGAAATGAGGTGTATCTCCTATGGATTTATTAATTGCACAATTGAGTGACGCTTCAACTCTTGGGATCCAGTCATCCCAGTTTACATAAATGTCGCTGAGGATGTGCCGTAGTACATCTAATATTTTCTTGTTCTGCCTTTCCACCAATCCATTGGAAGCTGGATGGTAGGCCAAGATATTAACCTTCTTAATACTGTATTGTTTACAAATTTCCTGCAAAATTTCAGAGTTAAATTCACCACCATTGTCGCTTATTAGCACCTTTGGTGTCGTGAACCTACAGATAACACTGTCAATGAGTCAATGAATACCCGTGCGACTGTTTCTGCTGTTTTATCCTTAATTGGAACCAAGATCACATATCGTGAGAAATGATCAGTAGCAACAAATAGATATTGAATGTGATTGGTAGTTAAGGGTAATTCAAGTAAATCAACCGCGACAACGTCCCATGGTTGGTTAGGGACTGGGTATTTACCTAATGGTGCAGGTGCTATTGTGTATGTTTCACACATGACTCACATTTGTCTATGTGAGTATGTATGTCTTTGCGTAACGTTGGCCAGTAATATGACATCCGGGCCTGTCTGACTGTCCTGTCCTTGCCAGGATGTCCTGCATGTGGACTATCGTGTACTGTCCTTAAAATGTGTGGTATCATTGTACTAGGAGTAACTAACTGCCTAAAAAATTTTCTATGGTTTGGTTGTCCTGGATTTACCCTATATAAGACATTGTTTACCACTGTGAATTGTTCAAGTGGCACCTGTAACTTGGGTAATGGCACATCAGCGCCTGACTCGAGGTGATATATTACTTTGGACCATACTGGGTCCTGTCTTTGTGCCTGTGAGATATCTTGAATTGTGGGGATTGATTCATCTTGTTGGGGAGTGATTCTCGTGGACTTATTGTAGCGACGTTGGCTAATGGGTTGCGTGATAAGGCATCTGCTGCTACGTTCACTTACCTTTTATATAGTGAATATTTGCATTTTAATTCTGGATTTTACATTTCCATCGTGCTCTCCTCCCAGAGAGTTTTTCTTGGAACATGCCCACAAGAGGCTTGTGGTCTGTGTATAGATGAATTTCATATCCGTACACGAGGTCACGGAATTTCTGTAGAGCAAATATTACCGCTAGGGCTTCTAAGTCTGTTACACAGTAATTTTTCTCTGCTCCTTTCATTTGCTTACTGGCAAAAGCAATCGGTTGGTATTTACCTCGTTTATCCTCTTGCATCAATACAGCACCTAAACCTTTGAGAGAAGCATCTGTGCAAATTATGAACGGCTTTGTGAAGTTAGGATAAGCCAAGCAAGGTGCACCTGTAAGTTTATCTTTTAATTCATTAAATGCATTTTTTTGTTCCTCTCCCCACTGAAATACCGCTTGTTTTTTCAGCAGGAGAAATAAGGGTTGGGCTATGTGAGAGAAGTGTTGTATAAACGCCCTATAATATCCGGCGAGCCCTAAAAATTGTCTTACTTCATCCACATTTGTGGGTTCTGGGAAATTTCTTACTGCTTTTATTTTGTCCTGAGAGGTGTGGATCCCCTTTGCATCTAGTCTGTGGCCTAAGAATTTTATTTCCTTAAAGCATAATTTACATTTAGACAGCTTAATTTTTAAACCTGCACTGACTAACTTGTGTAGTAGCTGATGTAACTTCTGTAGATGTTCTGCTAGCGTGGGTGTTGCAATTATGATGTCGTCCAGGTAGACAAATATACTGTCGCCTAATATTCCAGCCAATACGCTATTCATCAATCGCTGGAATGTGCCAGGAGCCGTCATCAATCCCATCGGCATTCTCTTATACTGATAATGGCCACTATCAGTAGAGAAAGCAGTGTACTTGCAGGATTCTGCATCTAATCCTATCTGATAATAGCCACTTAATAAATCGATTGTAGAAAAGACCATATTTTCTGGTCCAATGTTGTGCAGGACGTCACTTAACAATGGCATGGGAAAACGGTCGGGAATGGTTACCTGATTAAGTTTGCGATAATCAACAACTGCCGGGAACAATGCCACAGCTCAATTCTTTCCATAGCACTTCTACGTGACCAGCGTCATATTTGTGGCAATCCTTCCAGATTTAATTAGTATACTGTAGGAATGAGAACAAGGACATATTACTTAGCTTTGTAGTATTATGGCCTAGGGAAATACATCCTTCCTCCCTTCTAGTGATAGGCTGACTGGGACAGACAGACCAGTACCGTTTTGTTTAGGTACAAAGAAAAGTGGTGCGTTCCATGGGGATACTGAAGGTTCAGTGATGTCCAAACTTAACATTTCATCGACATATTGTTTTGCTAGTGCACGTTGCGAGTGAGCAATTCTATATGCTGGTACGTAAATCGGTTTTGTCTCGTGTTTTACGTTAATATGGTGTTTGATTAGATTTGTACCCTAAGTTTTTACCAGGTAATGCAACTGCTTGTCGATGTTTTTCCAGGACGTCTAGTAAATCGTTTGTCACGTCAGAATGATCTGAGCAAACCAAATGCTCCTTTATGCACTCTCTGTCTGTCGAGTTTACTCTACTGGACGTTCCCCCTACTGTCACTTCTCGTATAGGGGCTGGACGTATCTCTAACCTACAAATACAGGTCCCTTTCTTGATCCTCACATCTCCATTCATGGTGTTAACTAAAATGACATTAGTTTCACCATTTTTATTCATCCAACACAGATCACTCTCAATTAAAAGGCCATTTATTCTAACCGTCTCTTCTAATACAATGACATTACAATTTCTAAGCTGACTTTTGATCGTGATTTTCGTGAATGATTTTGGTGGTAGAATTACATCATAATTAATGCTTGCTGGATAAATAAGCGAGTCACGATTGGTTTGTGGTTGTGTGAGCGAGTCCTCGCGTCCATTTTCTTTGAGTCGTTGTACGTCGGACTCATCTATTTTGGTTTTGTGTGTAATCGTTTTTGTGACGCTAGCTTTCCTATAACTGCTGGTTGTATTATCAGGAGATGAAATTTCCTCAATGAATTCGCTGCCATAATGAATTCCATTAAATTGTGGCATCAGTATTATATTTTCTTTCCTCATCGTGTTTAATCCAACTAAACCACTTCCTCTGATTGATAATTTTTTTGCTACATAAAAGGTGGTAGTGAATGATTTTGTGGTCTCTGTAAACTTCATGTTTAACTCAGTCATACCAATAACCGGTATTTCTTTACCATCCACTGTGTGTAAATGTAAGTCTGAGTTTTCCAGAAATGTCACTTTTCTTCTCTTTCTAAAAATTCTTTCTAACTCATATTGCGTTATTAAGTTCACTGGTGAGCCTGAATCCAAAAATAATGAAATCTCTTCCTCCTCACATACAGCAGAGACCAAAATGCTTTCGTTTCCAAAGAGACTTCCTATGTTGACTTTGTTTTATGTGTCGTCGTCTTTTGTGCTGGTACGACCTTCCCCCGACCTATGGACGGATATCAATCTTTCTACTGTTTTACATTCTGACGTCCAGTGACCTACACACCTATGATGTCTGCAATATGCTTCGAACCCTTTTGCTTTTTCCCTATCCTACTTTGTTCTGATATAACATTTGTGTGCCTAGGTTTTGCGCAATAGTAACAGAGCTGAACCTACGAGGTGATCTTCCATTTGTGTGTCTTTGTGTTGACCGATGTCTACTGGGACTCCTGTCAAACTTTTGTACCGCCCTGTTGCCTGGTGTGCAGGAGCGAGTCCTTGAGCTAACCTGTGTGTTTGTTTCTGAAATGGACGTGATTGTCTGTGGTCCTTGGCAGGACTTGAATTATTTATCCCTGCTACTATTTCTGGTACTTTGATTCCTGGTCTAGTGGGCTGTGATGTGTCAGTGACACCAGCTTTACTGCAGTTTAATTCCACTTCATAATTGAAATCAAGTAAGCACATTCCTGGATTATATGGGATGGTTTTAGCTATTTTCAGCACCCTGTCAGAAAACTGACATAGGGCTGATATATAGCTAATGATGTCAACGACATGCACTGGTGACATCTCACCATCCTGTGTGACCCAGTTTGAGTTTTCTAGGCTAGCTAACAAGGTTTTCTTAATAGTGGAAATATCTGATGTTATATCTCTTAGATCTGAGCCTGAGTGTGTTTGCCTAAGGAAGTCTACAATTTTGTGTAATTCTGGGGTTATACCACCAAGAAAATTCTTGCCTCCCGAGAATTTCCTGAGAAATTCTGTCTTAAATTCCTCGAATTTTGTGGCTCTCACTAACTTATCAGAACGTGATAAATTGCCGGCAGGGCATCGTTCTTGGTTTATTCTAGCTGAAAAAAAACAGCTATTTTCCCTTTTTCGTCCGTAATATTTCGCCTAATGAAATACTGCTGACAGTATTCAATGAGGGTGTTCACGTCTATTTTGTCTTTTTCTGTACCAGAGAATTTTGGTAGTTCACTCTCTTCATGACAAATGAACACTGGAAAGGGATTATTACTGGAATTCTGTGGAGAAAGCATTGCACTCGTGCTTACTGTTTTTGTGTTATCCATCTTTACAATTTTTGTTTTGCAATCGTCATTTACTGGCAATTTATATGTTTTTCCTGCCCTTAATACTCTATGGTCTATGTTATAGTAGACGTGAGGAAAATTTGTATAATGTTCACTATCTACATCTGAAAATTCTGACCAAGTGTCATCATCATTTACTTCAACGTATGTTGAGTCTGTTTGTTGTTATTTATCTAGCTTATGTTTTGTTTCCTGAGTTTGGTTTTCTGCTGGTTCCTCTGTATTTGATGGTGTTTCAATATTTATATTATGTTGATCATCTTCTGGTGTTTATGTAAGAGATAAAGTTGATCCTTCGGGCACTAATAATGGAACTCTACTCAGCATAATGGGACCACTTACTACTTTATATGTTACCCATCTCACATATGTCAGTGTAAATTGTGTAATTGTCTCTTACTGTTTAGTTTGTGATTTTTATAATGATGAATAGATGCTGGGGTCATTAACTATGTGTTAGTATTTTATGTTTAGTTGTGTAATTGGTGAATTGTTAACTAATACAACCTTGGTTAGAATAAATTAACTCACTAGAACAGTTGTGGAGATACAGCCGTGGTATGACGAAAGAGGTGTTGTTGTTGAAGGTCAACACGTCAGCATCATTGTTATCAGTGAGGTAGGCAGATACTCGCTCTAGACGTCCCACACTTCCTGTTAAGGTGGGTCCTTGTTATGATGCGTCAGCGCTCGATGTCGTCCCTGGAGTAGGCAGACAGGCTGGCAGAAAGGCAGACAGGCTGGCAGAAAGGCAGACAGGCAGGTGCAGCAGGCCGTTGTTTTCAAGCACTTGGGCTGACTGGCGTGTTATGATGATCTTGCAGTGTGTGGGCCCGTGCTTTGCTATGGTAGTTGTGGTGGAGATGGTGGTGGGGGTTGTGGTGGAGAAGGTGGGGATCGTGGTGGAAGGTAGTGGAGGTCGTGATGGAGGGTGGTGGTGGTATGGGAGAGTCAGCAGTGTCTTAGCTCATCATGCTGTGTCAGACTGTTAGCGCCATTCCTCCCTCGTCACTTCTTTATTGTTGTTCGTATTTTCTCACCTCTTCGTTTGCTTCTTATTTTGTAGTTCTTGATTTCTCCTTAGTCGGTAGTGTTGTTGATAGACGTAAGCTATTGTTTCTCGTAAATCGTGGAGTTGAGGTGGTTAGGAAGAGACGTAAATCGGCTTTACCGCTGCTAAGTGGTCGTAGTGGGTACGTTGTTACTGCTACACACCAATCTCTGTGACGTAGTTTTTCGTAAATGGGTTCGTTGTTACCGCTGCACACCAATCTCGGTAGCGTGGTCGGAGGTACTTCTTGGAAAGTCGATGATGGGTTCTTTAATACAACCAGAATAAAGTCGTGAGACGTATTATCAATGAAGGTGAGTTACAGGACTCTTGGGTTACTGAGTTTTATTGCAGATTTATCTTGATAGCAATTTACAATGATCTTAGCGTGACAGCCAGTCTCCCCTTTCTCCTTACTTTGCCCTAATTGTGCTCTCGGGGATTCTCTATCCCCTTCTCTCCCTTTCTGATGTGAAGGGCTTCTCTCTGCCATTATATACAGGTGGGCAAGGATGTTTAGGTAAGGTAGTAGTTGTCAGGGGAAATTTATGTTTTCATCCTGGCGTGAGGTCGCCAGATGTCAAGGGAAATTTAAGTATTTCAAAAGGATAATGATATTGTATAACTCGCATATACAATGTATAGCTATGTGTGCTAAGAATGACTATCGAGTCATTTACTAAGAGAGAATAGACTTGTGAAATCGAGCAGTGATTTCACTTTATACTGGCTCACTTCGCCAATTCTCTAGAGTCGAGAAATTATAGACTTTCTCAATGGTACGCAGCAGAGACTAGACGCTCTATTAGGCTGTAATATTGTACAGTTGGCCTCTAAGAAAGTTAGTTTCTCCCCTTAACAATCAAAATGAT
>JAGKTI010010637.1:0-15546 GCA_018397915.1 Birgus latro
ACACCTCTCTCTAACTGATTTATTTTTGGATACAGCTGGCTAATATCATATGGTATTTATGCACAGTATGGTGATATTCGAATAATTAACACAAATGACGATGCAAGGTGTAATAAGCAAATTATATCACTATGGAGAAGGTGTTAGGCAGCTTCCTTAACTAACATGACCAGGGGCAATGAAGCCAGCTACAAAACACAGGAAGGAGAGTTCTTCCTGGCTGGCCTTGAAGATGTTTCAATATGGCAGTGGAAAAGGTGCATATTATCACCCACAGATCAACGATAATATACACCAAACTCCACTTGGTCACATTAATGTCTATGAACCAGCCATCACATACATAACAGCTCCATGATAGAGACAAAAGAGTTACTGACTGATGCTCTCATAGATGCTTGAATGTGACGTAAAGGATAAAGTTACATATTATTATCACAGATCAGTGATAATATTCACCTAAATCCACTACATCACATTAAACATCTATGAACCAGCCACGACATACATAAGAGCTCTATGAAACAGAGACAAGAGTTACGGACTGATGCTCTCATAGACGCTTGAATGTGATGCAGTGGACAGAGGTACATCACCCACAAAATAATAATAATACACACCTCACTCCACTATAGCACATTAAATTACTTAATCCAGCCCTGACATTAAGACTGGAGTGGCAAATGCACTTTAGTATTAAATGCACATTACAGGAAATATAATCCTCAAGATGTATTTCCCAGCCAATGCTGCAAAGCCTTCCACATCGACATCCACACTACACAGCGATAGTCCTCATTGGTATGAATTATTTGGCTTTCTAATTATCTAAAATAGCCCAACTCTTTGCTTATTTATTTACACACACAAATATTCATCCCCACCTTAACATTAACAGCAGTCAACATTACTCTTGCAGACATTAATGACAAACCAAACTGTGACTTATCAAACCCAGTAATGTGATATTTGCAGCAGAACAAATACCATTATTATTACTATCACCATCATCATCATCATCATCATCATCACCACCACCACCCCAACCTAACCTACACTATCATCATAAATCAACTACTGTACAGTCAATAAATAGTATCCATCCATCAGGTTTTTTCCAGCAAGCACACTATCTTAATCAATTAAGCTTGTCACTCAGTGTAGAGTCCCCTGAAGTGGAAAGAAAAGTAAAAAAAAAAAAAAAAAAAGTGACAGGAAAGATGGGAGAAATAGGAGGAGAGGACAGACACAAAGAATGATAAAAATGAAGGAAGAAGTAGGCAGCACCACATCAAGTGAGTGGATAAGGGTGAGAAATTGGAAGAGAGGAGGACAGACACATAGAAAGAATGACATAGGTGAAGGAGGAAGTAGGCAGCACTATATCAAGTGACTGGATGATGATGAAATATAGGAAGAGAGGAGAGACACAAAAAAAGAATGATAAAGGTGAAGAAAGATGCAGGCAGCACAACATCAAGTGAGTGGGGTGAGAAATAGGAAGAGAGGAAGACAGACACAGAAAAAGAATGATAAAGGTGAAGGAAGAATTAGGCTAAACTACATCAAGTGAGTGGATGACAATGAGAAATAGGAAAAGAAGAGGGCAGAAAAAGATGATAAAGGTGAAGGAAGAAGGAGGCAGCACTATATCAAGTAAGTGGATGATGGTGAGACATAGGAAGAGGAGAGAGACAGAAAAAAATGATAGAGGTGAAGGAAGAAGAGGAGAGAGAGAAAAAAAAAATGATAGAGGTGAAGGAAGAAGTAGGCAGCACTACATCAAGTGAGTGGATGATGGTGGGAAATAGGAAGCAGGGGACAGACACAGAAAAAGAATGATAAAGGTGAAGGAAGAAGCAGGTAGCACTACATCAAGTGAGCGGATGAAGGTCGCCACAATCTACCACCAGAGAGAGAAATTATTTATATTGATATGGTTGTGAACTGTCTCCACCCTGACTCTTCACTACATAGCCTGACCACTTAGTAATAGAGCACTGGTATATTAAGCAGAAATTGAATCTGTGTTAATTTACAGCTTTATATGTAGTGGATACAGTTGTACAGGAAAGCATGTTAAATATGGAATTACTATGATGAAACTGTAGAGGGAGGAGGGGACCAAGGATGAGATGAAGTGGAGAGGTACATGAGAGATACAATACTCTTACTGCCACATGAGTGTCTGAAATTGTTACTTTGGGATCTGTCTACCTATGTCTATCTATTTAGCCATCTATCTCCCTACCTACCTATCTATCTGTCTCTTGCCACATCTTTAACCCTGGCCTGTTAATTCCTATACTATCAGGATGCCTTCCCTCCAACTCACACCACCTTCATGTATATACTTCTCCACTCCATCCCACTATTTCCCCCTCCCCTTCCACCCCCTCCACCTCTCACTCTCCTAGTCAGTCTCTCATTCATCTTCTCAGTCACTCACCCTACCACCACCAATCATCATCATCATCACCACCACCACCACCACCCACCCCCACCACCACCACTCATCATCACTGTCGGCGTCGTCATCCAGAAAGCAAGAAAACAACAAAAGAAAGAGAAACTAACCAAAAGTTTCAAAAAATTTATGGGCCACTAACTCATTCACTCCCCATTCAAGCCTCTGGAATCCTGACTACACCCCACAAGCATAAACATACACACTTATGTGATTACCACTCCTACACCTGGTATAAGGAGTGTGATGTGATGTGATGTGATGTGATGTGATGTGATGTGATGTGATGTGGCGTGGTGTGGTAGCCTTCATGTGGTGGCACTGATATAACAATCATCTATCCACATTTCCCTCAACTCCCTCCCTATCCCCCAAAAGGACGATAGTGGACTGCACGAGAGGAACAAATTCACTCTACACTTCACTAACTTTACATACAAATACATCTACTATGAAAACAATAACAAGAAAAATAACAACATTAACAGCAATCAATAACAAGAACAAGGACAATAACAAAAACAATAACAATAATATACTGTGTAAACATTGGGCGTAGGGTTGTGAGTGGCAGACCAAAAAAGACCTGGGACAAGGGCATAGCGTATGACCTCAGGGATAAGGGACTGAACAGGGAAGCTGCCAGAGACTGAGCACCATGGACAGCAACCAGGGATATGGGACTGAACAGGGACTGAGCAGCACGGAGAGTCACCAGGATAAGGCACTGTCTAAGGAGGCTGCCAAAGACTGAGCAGCAAGGACAGCCACCAGGGACAAGGGACTAAACAGGAAGGCTGAAAGAGACTGATCAGCATGGTGAGCTGCCAGGGATAAAGCACTAAATAGGAAGGCTGCCAGGGATCGAGCAGCATGGACAGCTGCCAGGGATAAGGCATTGAACAGGGAAGCTGCCAAAGATCAAGCACATGAAGAGCTGTCATTAGGTGACCAAAGCTGACGGATTCAAGCACGTTTGACCATTTATGAATGATACAAGAAAGCAAATTTGACTAGTAACCAAGGAGACTCACTCAATTATTTAACAGACTGGGAAAGGGTGAGACACAGGTATATAAATTAATACAGACTTCAGTATATGGTTATCAATGCTCTAAATCACACCTAGACTTGATTCATTTGACCAGTAACCAAGGAGACTCCAATACATAACAAATTGGCAAAGAGTGAGACACATATTTTTATTTTTATTTATTTATTTTTTTTAATGCAAGGAAGCACTTACCATCCACTCACTCGATATTAGTGCTGCTCTCGGGTCTCTGCCCTTTCCTCTCTTCCATCCTTCTTTCCTTCAATCCTCTTCTTTCTTTCTTTCCTTCATTCTTGCCTCGTCCTTCTGCCTGTGGGTGACAAGCCAAATGGTTTCCTGTACACCAGGAAACCATTTACTACGCTGGATGGTAACCATATAACCAAATTTTGGTGCCTAGTGGTTTAGTGGGTAATTACAGAACTCCAATTGCATTGACCAGTGAAGGTGTATATCCAAGGGGTGGTTGGGGTTTATTGCTCACATAATGCCACTCAGGGATGAGTGAGGCTGGTTACTCTCATCTTAAATGTCAGGAACAACTTGCCTAGCCCCGGGCTCTTACGCTCCTCTGTGGGGCGACATGGGATTGGATGATGGATGGAAAATAATAATAATAAAATAATAATAATGACAATAACAGTAATAATAACAAAAATAGTAATAATAATAACAATAATATAATAATAATAATAGTAATCAGCTAAAATGTAGCAAAAACCAAGACTAAACATATAATCAAATGCTTTGGAAATTACCTGATCCTTCATAAACTTTCTGATTAAATGAACAGTAGCAGCTCCCTAACACCTCCAATTATGTGATTTATTTTACTTGTTACACCTTACTGTCTTCTGTGTTACTTAAATCATTCTAATATCACCATACTCGGCATTAATCTCCCTAACGCCTCTTCCTAAGTGATTTATGTTGATTATTACACCTTCCCATCATCTTTTCTTTTACTTAATTCATTCTAATATCACCATACTCTGAATAAATAACATACAAAAAAATATTAGCCAGTCATCTCCAAAAATAAATAACCACAAGAGGTATTAGGGAGCTTCATTAACTGATGAATACAAGCCAGTACAAACTGAGTTCCAAAATTTACAAATGCTGGATTCTGGAAGTCAATAAACCTTATAATATTAATAATAATAATAATACATAATAATAACAATAATGTGTCAAAGTTTCAGTATGTAGTGTATCAATATTACTGTCAGCAATTTTTCTGAGAAAAACTTTGTTGACCCTTCTCTGCTGTTTTAGATAATGGAAGAGGCTACATGAACTATTTTTGTGTGGTAATAATATTTGTTGGAGGCTTCCAGAGACTGAGCAACATAGAGGGCCACCAGAGATAAGGAACTGATTAGGGAGGCTGCTAGAGATTGAGAAACATGGAGAGACACCAGGCATAAAGAACTTAACAGGGAGACTGAGCAACACAGAGAGCCACCAGGGATAAGGGACTGATTATGAGGGCTGCTGGAGATTGAGCAGCATGAAGAAGCACAAGGAATAAGGGACTGAATAGGAAAGCTGCCAGGGATTGAGCAGTATGAAGTGCCACCATTAGGTGACAAAGGCTGACACATGCAGGCACATCGGAGCATTTATAAAACAATAAGAATGAAACAGTATGAGAAGTATGAAACACATTATAAAAGAGCAGAAGGAAGGACTGCATCATTTGGGTGGAGGGAGAAAGACAGAAAGAAGGAATATCTCTGTCATTTGGGTGGAGAGAGAGAAAGAAGGAAGGAATATCTGTGTCATTTGGGTGGAGAGAGAAAGACACAAGGAAGGAATATGTGTTATTTGGGTGGAGACAGAAAGACATGGATATAATGCTGGCAGAGAACTGACAACAAACTTCTGATCATTGCTGTACATGAAATCCATAAGCCTTTCATACACTCACATCCAAAAGTTTGTGTGGACTTTTACAAACACAATCTTTCTAGACTAGATGAGGCCTGGTGGGTGGATAAGCAATATTTTCCTGCAAATTTCTGGTGGGCAATATTCACAAACTTCAATTTCCGAGGTTTTGTGGCACAAAACTTAATTTGTTGTTTCTGTGACTTATGTTCATTTATCAGAGCCTTTCAATGATTTCTTAGCATTGTACCTTAATTCTTTCAATCACAGCTAATCTTTATCACTAGGAACTGTTGTATTACTCAACATATTCCCTCAAGAACATTATCTCTGTGCTATAACAATAATAACAACAATAATAATAATAATAACAATGTTAATAATAAAATGATAAAAACAGTAATAATAATAATAATCATCATCATCCGGACCTCCATTCCCACCCTAGGGCAAGGAGAGGAGTAGCAACATCCAGACAGCCTAAGTCTGCCCAATCCATCGGGCCATGCCTCCATTCACTCATCATTCAAGCCCACAGAATCCTGGCTCCATCAGACAGGCCAAAAAAAAATTTCATCATGTTATGTAGTTTTACATACAGAAACCTCACTAGAACGGACTAATTGGGGCCTAAGTCATTCCAAAAAACACGATATTCAGAAAAAAGCGACTTAGGGATTTCCCCCTACTAAGATATTTTCATACATGAAGAGTCATGGCCACAATCCTACTGCACTCCAACATTTCCTTCTAAATCGGGCCATTAACCCATTTGGCTCTTAACTTTTCTCAAATGCCACTATAAATAATTTATTGCATAACACAGTACAGTTTTTGTTAGGTTTATACTTGATAAAGGCCACTGTAACCTCACAGGAACATAGTTTTCATACATGAAGTGTCATAGCCACCATCTTGCTTCACCCCACCAGTTCCTTCTATCCCTATTGCTTCTTAGCTTTTCTAAAATGCCACTAAAAATAATTTGTTACATTACACAGTATAATTTTAGCAAGGTTTAGACTCGATAAAGGCCATATATAACACACAAAATAAGATATTATCACTTATTAAAAGCATCATGGCCACCATCCTGCTTCACCTCAACCAGTTCATTTTGACTCGTGGTAATATCTCATTTGCTCTTATTTTTTTCTTAAATGCCACTATAAATAATTTATTGCATGACACAGCAAAATTCAAGCAAGGCTTGGACACAATAAAACTCATAAGTAATAAAAAAAAAAAACAGTTTTCTTACATAACCATTCAGACTCGCTTGGCTCACCTGATGAAGGATCCTTCAGAGCAAATCCTTCAAAATCATTTCCCATTATCTTCAGGGTCATCATCAAGGAACAGTGAATCATTGTCCAAAATGTCTGTATATTTCAATTATCACTCGTCACCCTCAAGCAGTATGGGACTTAAGGAAAATGACATTGGGGGGAAATAATGTGGAGGAAAAATAGTTACGTCGCAAACTCACCACGAACCGAAGCACGATCACACACACACCGCTCGCCGTGTGATTAAAGCTTGATGTCTTAATATTAATGCAGACCCCTTGTCTAATTTTTGAGCATTTAGAAAGAACATTGTGGGTATAACTTAATTATAAACACTTTTCAAATACTGTACTGTACACTTAGAACAATAGCTACACTGTCAGCCCACCACCAACCAACGCACGAACACACAAACCGGGCAGACAATATGGCCACCCGCCGTGAGGTTAGGCAGTCCGGAATGCTTCTAGCTTTTTCGGAGTTTTCCTGATATATAAGAAATAATTCCGGTCGGCTCCCTGACTCCGAAAAAAGCAACTTCCGGTGTACTGAAGTCCGTTGTAGTGAGGTCATACTTTATACCTATTTGATAGAGCCAATCCGAACGCTGTCACATTAGAAAAGGGTACCAAATCCCTGGATATGCACATCTCCACACAAAATTCATCCAGCCAGCTCAGTCTCTTGTCAGTCTCTTAGCCTCACCAACTTTTATATCTCTCTTCCCCACACACTCATCCACCATATCCCTCCACCTTCTTGGCCTACCTCACTTCCTCCCTCTTTCATATTCGCTCTTATATACCTTTTTCACCACTCTATTGTCATCCATTCTCTCCACATGACCAAACCATCTCAGTACACTCTCTTCGATTCTGATGTCCACAGACTAAATCACATTATTTCGTATCCTATCCACTCTCTGCACTCTACGTACATTCCTCAGCAGTCCCATCTTGACTGCTCTCACTCTTAACTTTTCATTTTCATGCCACACCATAGTCTCACATCCATATGTTAAAGTTGGCACTAACACTCTTTCATGTAAGTCTCGTGCAGCTGCAACACTCAAGCCTCTGTTTCTTATCATGGCCTTCATAGTACCAGCTATTTTCCTTCCTTGTGTCACTCTACTTTCCACTTCTTTTGTGCATTTTCCTCTCTTTTCTACCACTCTACCCAGGTATTTGAATTCTCATCAATTCCAGTCTCTCTCTCCATTCACTGTAACATCACATTGGGAGTCACCTTCTCTCTCAATAACCATCACTTTACTCTGCTACATTTACTCTCAAGGCACGATGCTCACAGACATCTACAAAACTCTCCACAAGTCTACCAAGTTCTTGGTCAGTATTTGCAAGTAGCACTGGATCATCAGCATACAACAAATTTGAGATATTCCATCCATCATCATTCATTACCAACACCATCCCCCTCTCCATTACTCATGTTTTTACTTCTCTCATGATCCCATCCATATGTAATAATAATAATTTTCATTCATTATATAAAATAACACAGTAGACCCTGGCTATAACTGATTCTTCCAGGGGTCTTCACTAACACTCAAATATTACTGCTGTTCATAACCAAACATAACATTGGTGTGGGTATGGCTGCAGGTGTTTGGAGCAAGGGCAGACTGATGGCAATACCAAATCCAGGGTGTACCACTGCTGAGAGAGGAGCCCAATCTTTCCATCCGGTGGCTGTTTAGGGTGCCACATGAACCCGAGTCCCTGGGTTATCTACACCACGAAGAGGGGCTATTCACACCACGAAGAGAAGCTATCCACACCACGAAGAGGGGCTATCCACACCAGCAAGATACACAAACAATTATGAATAATTCCCTGTCATAACTATAATTTCTTTTCACAGGATGGCCAAGGCAGTATAGAATAATTCCATGCCTCTTATTCTAGCAAATCTAGATGGGAAAAACTTTTGTAATTTATTTCCCAAGATGGACAAGACAATACAGAATATTTCCATGCCTCAATCTTGCAAAATCACATCTTAGTTATGAGAGAACAACAATCATACGATCTTTTTTTTCTGTTTGTGGCATGTGTTAGGAGCATAATGCTGTATGGTAGTGAGACCTGGGCAGTAATGGAAGAGGATATCCACAAGCTCAAACGTACAGAAATGATAATGATTAGATGGATGTGCAGTGCATCCCTGAATGCGAGGCCAGGGGGGTCTAGGTTTTCGATGGAGTTCAGAGGAAGGATGGGACTGGAGAGTATTGGTGCTGTGATGAAGAGGGGTAGACTGTGATGGTCTGTAATGAACAGGGCTTGATTGCAATGGTCTGTTATGAGGAGGGGCATGGTTTGTGATGAAGAGGCATACAATGAGATGGTTTGTGGTGAAGAAAGGTAGACTGAGGTGGTTTGGCCATGTTAAGGGGATGAAGGATGACAATTGGGTGCAGAGGATGAGAAGCGTGAATGTCAGGGGTAGGGTTGTGAGTCGTCGTCGTCATCATCATCATCCAGACCTCCTTTCCAACCCTAGAGCAGGGTAGGAGTAGCAGACTGAAAAAAACCTGGGAGAAGGTCCTAGTGTGTGATCTTAGGGATACGGCACTAAACTGGGCAGCTGCTAGAGATGGAGCAGCATGGACAGCCACTAAGGGTAAGGCACTGAATAGAGAGGTCGCCAGAGATCAAGCAGCATGGAGAGACATCACAGGGAAATCAAGTCAATGAATGCAAGCACACTGGAGTCTTTTTAAACAAAATGAAGTAGAAGCAGAGCAGAGTGCATAATTTTCCCACATACCTAGCTTGTCCTGGGAAATCATATCTAGGTTATAACAGGTAATATAGTCCATCCTGTATAATACATCCAAGTTAAGCCAGGGAATTAATTGTATATACAGTATACCGTACTTGATGGCTGACAAATATCCGAGGTGACCAACACTGCCTCCAATCAACTCAGGGGTGATGGACAAAAAGGCAATTATCCACACACATGCACCACCTCCAACCTGGCATCCTTCAGCTTAGGGTTTGGCTATATCAACGACTCCAGCACATCAACATAATCTGCAAAGGAAAAGACTATCATCATCATCATCATTTATATTCATCATATCATCATCATGAACACTGTCATCATCATCATTAATATTATTATCATCATCATCATCATCATCAACCACATCTTAATCATCAGTGGCAGAGCCAGGATTTTTTAAGATGGGAGTGCTTTTTTTGTTCAGAGGGCTCAAAGGACCGTCGAAGGCCCTTGATCGTGCACGCTGTGCATGTATGTGAAAGGGCTGGAGGCCTGTGGCCAAGGGTATGAGGCCCGCTTAAGGGACCCAAGAAATTTTCACATTTTTAACGTAATTTGATGGCATCTGGTGCAATCTGGGTGACTAATAGTATACCAAATCCACAAGAAATTTACCTTTCAATTTTTTATTTTTTGACTCAAATGAAAAGTTCTTGATGAATTCACACACATATCTATTTGACTAAGTATTATTACCTAAAAATGAATGCTGCCTGAAACTGACAATGTACTGAAAAACAACAAAAGTAAAGTGATTTCTCTTACTATGTTTATTCAAACAGTTTTCTGTTATATCATGATCACAGTTAGTGAACACCCAGTTAACATAAGATATTACATAGATGCTTAATATTTAACTATAAAGTGGTTTGCTAAGAATTTCAAATGGAAGCACCTTGACCTAAACATCATACCAGAGAACTAATCCATAAATAAATAACCCTATGAACAAATTGTGACTTGAGACAAGAGATTCATGAGGATAACGATGGGGATTGGTTACTTTATTATCTGTGAGTTAATCAAGCATGTGTTGTGTATGCTAACTTGTGCAGGAAATTGTTATAAGTACGTGATCCATGCTCTGTAGGTGTGATAATCAACGTGAGTCCCATTCACTCCATTAGAAATTAGTTGCCGCTGGCCTGCAACTATATATAGCCAGAAAAACTCCCAGGTACAACAGGCTGTCACGAATTTTCTACATTGTAACGTTATGTTGGGTAAGTCGTGACATCGTCCCATAAATTTGAATTGTCTGTTGGCGTGGTAGCCGTTACACGCCGGCGCGTGCACCTCCCACGCTCGTCGCGCTGCCAATTCAAATCAGAGCTCAGTCTGACTGTAGACACGGCGGGATGCGGGACGCCTTTCTAGGCTCAGTGCTTTCTTAGCGTTTTCAGATTTCAGCTTGTATTGGCGTGTCTCCTGCAGCCCCACCCACTTTGGTGATCATCACAGCAGCTCTGTTTCATCCATACCGATCAGTATTTTCTGGTTTTTTCCTAGGCTAAGTTTTTTGAAATATTTAGCCGTTATCTGAGTGTCTGAGCGAGTGAGTGCATTCCTTTACTTGATTTGAATTTCATGTAACGTAAATTCATTTCTTTGTAATTAATAAATTCACAGTTCTTTTCTTGAGCTTTGTTAAAGTTTATTAACTGTGTTTGATTACTCCACTCTATTATTTAATACAGTTTGCTACTCTGCGTTAGCACAACTTTTGAATTAATTCACGGCCGGTACTTAGGCCAGCTTTGGCATCACACTTTAAATCCGTTGTGCTAGCTAGGAGTTTGGCTCAGCCAAGAGCCTGTTATTATTATTATTATAATTTTTTTTTATTGTTGGGGGGGGAAGAAACTTTCTCGTAGGCCAACGGTACAATATTGCAGCCCAATAGAGTGTCTAGTTCTCTGCTGCGTGCCGTTGAGGAAGTTTGTAATTCTCGACCCTAGAGAATTGACATAGCACACTTAGCTATACATTGTATACCAATTATACAATATTTCATTATTTCTTGGGAATACTTAAATTTCCCCTGACATCTGGCGACACGCTAGAGTAAAACTCTCATTTTCCCCTGACATCTGGCGACCTCATACCAGGATAAACTCCTAGCCAAAAATTTATTACCGAATCACTCACTCATACTTAGTCTCAGTTGTCACTCAGTCTTAACCAAGCACGATGGAGCACAGTACATTCGTGCAAGAGGCAAAAGAAATGGGGCTCACTAACCCCCAGGAAATACGAGATTATGTCCTGTCGCGCTTCAATAGTGAGCAGGAACGTGAAAATTGCGCCCGTGAGGAGCGGAAAATTCAGCGCGAGCATGAGAAAGAACAGCGCGAGCATGAGAAAGAACTACGCGAGCATGAGAAAGAACTACAGGGGTACGAAGAACGAAAGAAAGAACGCGAGCGGGAGGACCGGGAGTCGCAACGCGAACATGAACGCCAACTACGTGAACAGGAACGTGTTGAACGCGAGGCACGTGAAGCGCGTGAGGAACGAGAACGAGACAAAGCACGTGAACATGAACGTGAAGAGAGAGAGAGAGAACGTGAACACGAATTGGAAGTCTTAAAGCTAAAGCGAGACTCCATGGCTTCAGGCACACCGGGTACAGCCAATCCAAGTTTCACTTCTGCTCTCTCAGCGCCTTTTCTAGCAACTCCACGTCTCAAGCTTCCCTCTTACAAGGAAGGCGAGCGAATCGAGCCATTTATAGCTCGTTTCGAAGACATGGCAAACCTGTACGATCTGGATGAGGCAGCTAAGCGGCTTCAATTTCTTAGCCTGTTTGAGGGCCCCGCCATCGACATTCTCCACAGAATTCGCGGAGATAATCTCACGTATGAGATGATGAAGTCCGCACTCATCAAAGCGTACGGTCTTACTGTTGATCATGCTAGAAGTCAGTTCATGAAGGCGCGTCTCCAGGAAAAGGAGACAGCCGTTCAGTTCCTCGACCGTCTCACGGCATATTTGGGAGAGTGGATGGAGAAGGACGAGACTCCCAGCACACGAGAGGGAGTGATCGACCTCGTGCTGCGTACACAGCTAGAAAAGTCGTGGCCTGCTGAGCTTGTAGCCCAGCTAAAGATGTCCAAAGTGAAGGACGCCTCCGAAATGGTAGAGAAGGCTGATGCTTTCTTTACTGCGTACGGATACCAAACTCGTAGGCAACAGCCATGGAATAAGAAAGATACTGTTAAGTCTGGGAAGCAATCTCAGACTGAACCCCAGCATCAAGGCCATTCTCAAAGTAATGGTCATGGTCCAGGCAAACCGCAGAAGGACCAGTGGCAGAATTCACAGAAACCTGACTGGAAGAGGTACAACAAGTACCCTAACCAGCAGCAGTACCCTAAACAGCAGCAGTATCAGCCACATAATTGCCAACCGGGACAAACCTTTTCGACACCAGCCCCAGCGTATCGGAGGCAGGAGGCGAGTGCAGCAGCCTTCATTCCTCAACAAGCGCACGATGGTGCCGGTCCCGACAGCACACCTCCTTCACGGTTCACCAGTCCCCCTGAGACGGTGAACTCTCCTCCACAGGCCGTCAGTGCTCCTGCTCCCCAGATGGTGAGTACAGCTCCTCCTTCACGGTTCACTAGTCCCCCTGAGACGGTGAACTCTCCTCCACAGGCCATCAGTGCTCCTGCTCCCCAGAGGGTGAGTACAACTCCTCATGTTTCTAGTTCGGGTACGATCCCTAAGGCAAATACTCCTGTCACATTTGAAGAGTTATATGCCAGGCAGCCTTACCAATGGCTGGCCGCTTCCTCCACAGGCCCTCCCACAGGTAACAGTGCCTTCCTTGTTCAGCCAGGGTTTGTGGGAGGTGTTTATGTTAATGTACTGAGAGACAATGGTTCCTCAGGTTGTACTGTCAGGCAGAGTCTTGTTCGTCCTGAAGAGTATACAGGCAGACAGATCCAAGCTCAGCTTATTGACGGATCAGTGAGATTGTTTCCTGAGGCATGTATCCAGGTAGCATCTCCCTTTTATACAGGTTCAACAGTTGCTGTTGTCATGCAAGAACCTTTGTTTGACCTCATTGTAGGCAATATACCAGGTGCCAAGTATAGTTGCACCACAGATGTTACTACTCTGACTTCGGCTTCAAATTGTGTTGCCCCAGTGGCTATTGCATTGCCGCAAGATCTGATTTGCAGTCAAGATGTTGTCCAAGAGCAACAGACTGACCCGACCCTTGCTGTTGCGTGGAAGAAACAAAAGGGTAGAGTGACCAAATATTCACGGGGTGGACGAGCCAGGTTCCTTCGCAAACAAGGACGGCTCTACCGTGAGTCACGAACACCCGAGGGTGAAGTTCGACTGTAGTTTGTTGTTCCCGTAAACTACCGCCAAGCAGTGTTAGAATGGGGTCATTGCTCAGCAACAGGAGGTCATATGGGCAAAAGGAAAACCCAAGGCTGTATCCGTGCTGACTTTTTCTGGCCAGGAATGGGACAGGATATAGATAGTTTTGTGCACTCCTGCAATGTGTGTCGACGTACCACCATTCAGGAAAGTTTCCTTCCTGCGCTGTTTGAATCCACGCCCACAATCTCTGAGTCGTGTGAGAGAGGGCAGTGGTAATGTGAGTGTCTGTTGTACACTGGGTTTCCTAAGACTGTGCTGTTCTAAGAGATTTGAGCAATCCAAGAACTAGCTTGGTTCCCAGTCAGCACTATGCTGCTAAGACCTCACGTCTCGCTTGTTGGCCCCACAGGACATACTATGTCTGGGGTCTGTACATACATATGTACTGTAGCTTATAAGTGCACATTCTCGGCGATCCCAACCGGGGACACCGACGACAAGCCCTTATCAGTCGTAAGCGTAGGGCTTGTGCATGTTGTATGCATCGTAGATTAAGGTAGGTTAAGGGGGAAGTCCGAGACCCCGCAGAGGCAATCTGAGGCTGAGTTTGAATTACCTTGTGGTGTATCTCGACCCGTGGGCCTCCCTGAGGATTCCCGGAGATTACACAGAAGCCACATGAGTGTTCACACCCATGCAGGGTGTTAAAATGTGACCTGCCAAAGTTGCATGGGGATTCTCAACTTACCTTTATTAGTTATAAGTGCACTATAGATTAAGGTAGGTTAAGGGGGAAGTCCGAGACCCCGCAGAGGCAATCTGAGGCTGAGTTTGAATTACCTTGTGGTGTATCTCGAGCCGTGGGCCTCCCTGAGGATTCCCGGAGATTACATAGAAGCCACATGAGTGTTCACACCCATGCAGGGTGTTAAAATGCGACCTGCCAAAGTTGCATAGGGAGTCTCGACTACCTTTACTAATTATAAGTGTGTAGTCACGGTAAACCCAACTGAGGACACCGATGACAAACGGGTAGTCGAGGTGACGAGCCCTTTGTAATGTTAAGTATAGCTATAAGTGTGCAGTCACGGTGAGCCCAACCGAGGACACCGATGACAGGCGGGTAGTCGTGGTACGATCCCAGCTGAGGGCACCGACGACGAGCCCTTTTTATTAGGCGTAAGTGTAGATTAGAAAAAGGCAACTATTGGGGAAATAATGGCGACATACCTACGAAATCTGTTATCAATTGACTTCTGGCTAAAAAGTACCTTCTTTTGTGTGTGTGTGGATTGATTGCTGGGTGGATGAAATTGTAATTTAGTGTAACCCTTGCATTGACACTATTGATACTCCACCTTGACTCATCCCCACAGGTACAGTCGTTGGGTGAAGAAGATGTCCAGGACCATTGATCGTCTACTGCACCCTGGCACTTCATCTCTTCTGCCCTCGTCGCCTTTATTATTGCCTTAATATGTATTATTATTATTGCTTACACGTAGGTACAGTTACACTACAACTGTCACACCTACACCGTGTATCACATACATCACGCTACATAACAATTAGTTGTTAATGTAAATGTAGCGAATTTTCGCTCAGTTGACCTGAGTGCAGGACTTCCACTGTCGTTTCGGAGTTTTTCCCTCAAGCTTGTTTTTCTTAACGTAAATACGAGATTTTTACAC
>JAGKTI010010637.1:15603-28057 GCA_018397915.1 Birgus latro
ATATATATATATATACTGTATATATAGTGTCAAATTTTACTCTAGAGTAAAATTTGAAATTTTTAAGGGGCGTAATGTCAAGAATTTTCTACATTGTAACGTTATGTTGGGTAAGTCGTGACATCGTCCCATAAATTTGAATTGTCTGTTGGCGTGGTAGCCGTTACACGCCGGCGCGCGCACCTCCCACGCTCGTCGCGCTGCCAATTCAAATCAGAGCTCAGTCTGACTGTAGACACGGCGGGACGCGGGACGCCTTTCTAGGCTCAGTGCTTTCTTAGCGTTTTCAGATTTCAGCTTGTATTGGCGTGTCTCCTGCAGCCTCACCCACTTTGGTGATCGTCACAGCAGCTCTGTTTCATCCATACCGATCAGTATTTTCTGGTTTTTTCCTAGGCTAAGCTTTTTGAAATATTTAGCCGTTATCTGAGTGTCTGAGCGAGTCAGTGCATTCCTTTACTTGATTTGAATTTCATGTAACGTAAATTCATTTCTTTGTAATTAATAAATTCACAGTTCTTTTCTTGAGCTTTGTTAAAGTTTATTAACTGTGTTTGGTTACTCCACTCTATTATTTAATACAGTTTGCTACTCTGCGTTAGCACAACTTTTGAATTAATTCACGGCCGCTACTTAGGCCAGCTTTGGCATCACACTTTAAATCCGTTGTGCTAGCTAGGAGTTTGGCTCAGCCAAGAGCCTGTTATTATTATTATTATAATTTTTTTTTATTGTTGGGGGGGGGGAGAAGAAACTTTCTCGTAGGCCAACGGTACAATATTGCAGCCCAATAGAGCGTCTAGTTCTCTGCTGCGTGCCGTTGAGGAAGTTTGTAATTCTCGACCCTAGAGAATTGACATAGCACACTTAGCTATACATTGTATACCAATTATACAATATTTCATTATTTCTTGGGAATACTTAAATTTCCCCTGACATCTGACGACATGCTAGAGAAAAATCTCATTTTCCCCTGACACAGGCAGGCTTACCACAACAAAACAAAACAATTTTCAGCAAGTAAATTTCCATTTATTCATCTTCCCCCCCCCCTCAAAAGAGGGGTACATCTGCACCACATGCACCCCCCCTGAATCTGCCACTGACCATCATCATCATTATCATCATCAACATTATCTCCATCATCAACATCAACATAACGACTCCAGCACATCAACATAATCAGCAAAGGAAAAGACTATCATCATCATCATCATCATTTATATTCATCATATCATCATCATGAACACTGTCATCATCATCATTAATATTATTATTATCATCATCATCATCATCATCAACCACATCTTAATCATCAGTGGCAGAGCCAGGATTTTTTAAGATGGGAGTGCTTTTTTGTTCAGAGGGCTCAAAGGACCGTCGAAGGCCCTTGATCGTGCACGCTGTGCATGTACGTGAAAGGGCTGGAGGCCTATGGCCAAGGGTATAAGGCCAGCTTAAGGGACCCAAGAAATTTTCACATTTTTAACGTAATTTGATGGCATTTGGTGCAATCTGGATGACTAATAGTATACCAAATCCACAAGAAATTTACCTTTCAATTTTTTATTTTGACTCAAATGAAAAGTTCTTGATGAATTCACACACATATCTATTTGACTAAGTATTATTACCTAAAAATGAATGCTGCCTGAAACTGACAATGTACTGAAAAACAACAAAAGTAAAGTGATTTCTCTTACTATGTTTATTCAAACAGTTTTCTGTTATATCATGATCACAGTTAGTGAACACCCAGTTAACACAAGATATTACGTAGATGCTTAATATTTAACTATAAAGTGGTTTGCTAAGAATTTCAAATGGAAGCACCTTGACCTAAACATCATACCAGAGAACTAATCCATAAATAAATAACCCTATGAACAAATTGTGACTTGAGACAAGAGATTCATGAGGATAACGATGGGGATTGGTTACTTTATTATCTGTGAGTTAATCAAGCATGTGTTGTGTATGCTAACTTGTGCAGGAAATTGTTGTAAGTACGTGATCCATGCTCTGTAGGTTTGATAATCAACATGAGTCCCATTCACTCCATTAGAAATTAGTTGCCGCCGGCCTGCAACTATATATAGCCAGAAAAACTCCCAGGTACAACAGGCAGGCTTACCACAACAAAACAAAACAATTTTCAGCAAGTAAATTTCCATTTATTCATCTTCCCCCTCCCCTCAAAAGAGGGGTACATCTGCACCACACGCACCCCCCCTGAATCTGCCACTGACCATCATCATCATTATCATCATCATCAACATTATCTCCATCATCAACATCATGCCTACTTCTTCCTTCACCTTTATCATTCTTTGTGTGTCTGTCCTCCTCTCTTCCTATGTCTCACCATCATCCACTCACCTGATGTAGTGCTGCCTACTTCTTCCTTCACCTTTATCATTTTTTTCTGTGTCTGTCTTCCTCTCTTCTTATTTCTTATCATCATCCACTCACATGATGTAGTGTTGCCTACTACTTCCGTCACTTTTATAATTCTTTTTCTGTGTCTGTCCTCCTCTCTTCCTGTTTCTCATCATCATCCACTTACTTGATATAGTGCTGCCTACTTCTCCCTTCACCTTTACCATTATTTTTCTGTGTCTGTCCTCCTTTGTTCCTATTTCTCATTATCATCCACTCACTTGATGTAGTGCTGCCTACTTCTTCCTTCACCTTAATCGTTCTTTTTCTGTGTCTGTCCTCCTCTCTTCCTATTTCTCATCATCCACTCACTTGATGTAATGCTGCCTACTTCATCCTTCACCTTTATCATTCTTTTTCTGTGTCTGTCCACCTCTCTTCTTATTTCTCCCATCTTCCCTGTCACTTTTTATTACTCTTTTATCCACTTCAGGTGACTCTGCACACAGTGACAAGGCTAATGGTTTCCCTTAACCCAGGAAACCATTTACAATGCTGGGTGGTAACCATATAACCAAATAATGGGGTGATGTGGATCCTACTGTGGTGCCCCTGTTAACTGGGTGGAGAGATGCAAATGTGGCATCCATCTTGGAACCAAACCTACACATTCTTCCCTTTGCCTTGCTGTGTTCCCTTGTAACGGTAGTCCACTACAAGGGAACACTGGTACACCACATGGGATGGCCCTGCAGGGGTGGTTGCTAGCCTGTGGCTGATGAGTTTGCTCAGCCTGGCAGACCATGGTTACTCAACAACAACAAAAACATGTGATGAAGATAGATAAAACAAACAGCTAACCGGAGAGTGAAGATTCTGGTGTTGCTTTGTGCCCAACTGTGTCCACATGTTAGTGCCACCTGGGGTGCCAACACAAGGCTGTACACCCATCAGCACCCCTGTACTGCAGCATCTTGCCTTAGATAACACACCTGCATCTACTTAATCGTGGTTCTGTCTGCTGAAATACCAAGAAAATATATAAGGCATGAGGTATGGCTTTCAATCTATCAATAAACCTATCCATGGCAAGAAAATATACAAGGTAGAGAGTAAAGCTTTCTATCTATCTATTCACATTGGGATGACTTCTGAAAATGGACAGATGGGGTAGAAAATACCTCAATAAACTCTATCAGTCTATCTATTTATCAATCAATCTATCAGTACAGTATATCTATCAATCAATCAATTCACCTTGGGACAGACTTTTCAAAATGGGGGGAAAGTACAAAATGCCTCAATTAACTCCATACTGGAAAAAAAAAAAATCAAAATACAGTCTGTCTCAAAAACCATATACACAAAATTATGAACCATTATTTTTTACTAGTCAAAAACCTTAGTCCTTTGACTAGTAACCAAGGGGATCCAGTCTTTCCCACAGCTCAGTGGCAGACAAAGACAATACTATGGCTCTATAACCTTCCCATAGGACTTCTTCACAATAGTTTGGCTCTAGGCCAGTCTCTCCCTCTCCATCCTCTCCACATGGCAAAACCACCTCAGTGTATTTCACCTAACACTTTTTATCACATTCACACCACAATGCTCCTTCATTTCCTCATTTGTCGGTATGTCTCTCCATGTAACTCCATATGCTCCTCTCAGTCATAGCTGTCAAATACACTCTCCTAGTTAATCTCCCACTCTCCATCCTATCTGTCAAGTCTGTCTCCCCAAGTACCTCCACATCCACACCACAATGCACTTTCACCTCCTCATTTGTCAGTCTGTCACTTCATGTAACTCCACATCCACATCCACACCACAATGCTCTTTCCCTTCCGCATTAGTCAGTCTGTCTCTCCAAGTAACTCCACATCAACACCATAATGCTTCTTCACTTCCTCATTTGTTATTCTGTCTCTCCAAGTAACCCCACATCCACATCCACACCACAACACTCTTTCACTTCCTCATTTGTCAGTCTTTTTTTTTTTTTTTTATGCAAGGAAGAAGGAACCAAAGGCCAGGGCCCGCATACTGTTCCTTCCAAGAAAAAGTATAAACAATACAAAAGAGAGCCAAATTCAATATCCATTCATTTCGAGATGCCTGGACACACTGCGTTTGAAAGACTGGAGATCATAGGAAGCAGGGAATACAGACAGAGAGAGACAGTTCCAGAGTTGACCAGTTGCATAAATGAAGGACTGGGAGTAACGGTTAACTCTTGCATTAGAGAGTTGGACAGAAAAGGAATCAGACTTTGTTGCTAGACGGGTACTACGTGCCCGTTGTAGAGGTGGAGGGATGCAAGTAGACAATTCAGAGGAACAGTGACCATTGAAGTAGCGATAGAAGAGATAAAGAAGCAACAGTGCGGCGAAGAGACAAAGGTTGAAGGGAATCAGTAAGAGGAGGAGAGTTAATGAGATGAAAAGCCTTTGACTCCACCCTATTGAGAAGAACTGCATGTGGGGAGCCTCCCCACACATGAGAGTTGTACTCCATACACGGGCGAATAAAACCCGTGTACAAGGTCAACATCTGTGCAGGGGTAAAGAAAGTTCGGAGTCAGCCCAGCACACCTAATCTCTTGGAAGCAGATTTCACAAGAGATATAATATGTTCTTTCCAAGACAAATCCCCAGAGAATGAAACCCCTAGCATATTCAAGGATGATGAAGGACTGAGCTGGACATTATTAAACATTAGTGGGTAATCCTGAGGAAGATTTTGTCGGGTTGATAAGTGTATGAATTGAGTTTTTGATGCATTAAAAATAACAAGATTATTTTTATCCCAATCAGAGATATGAGCCAAGTCAGACATCAGGTGTGCCATAGCCTCATCCCTTGTTTGCTGAAGTAACTGCTGAGATGGACGTTGCGGAAATCGAATGGAAAGGTGAAGGATGGAATCATCAGCATATGAGTGGACAGGGTTAGATGTACAGCTTAGAAGGTCATTGATGAATAAAAGAAAGAGAGTTGGTGATAGGACAGAGCCCTAAGGAACACCACTGTTGATAGGTCTGGGAGAAGAACGATGGCCGTCTACAACAGAAGCAATAGAACGACCAGAAAGGAAACTAGAGATGAAGGCACAGATAGAAGGATAGAAACCGTAAGAGGGCAGTTTGCAAATCAAAGATTTATGCCAGACTCGATCGAAAGCATTTGAGATGTCAAGTGCAACGGCAAAGCTTTCGCCAAAGTCCCGAAAGGAGGATGACCAGGAGTCTGAAAGGTAGGTGAGAAGATCGCCAGTGGAGTGTCCCTGACGGAACCCATACTGATGATCAGAAAGGCGGTTGTGACAAGAAAGATGCTTTAAAATTTTTCTGTTAAGAACTAATTCGAAAACTTTTGATACACAGGATGTTAAAGCAATTGGACGATAGTTAGAGGGTTGGGAATGGTCACCCTTCTTTGGGACTGGCTGAATGAGAGCAAACTTCCAGCAAGAAGGAAAGGTACAAGTTGAGAGACAAAGGCGAAAGAGTTTACCTAGGCAGGGTGTAAGCACAGAAGCACAGTTTTTGAGGACAACAGGAGGGACTCCATCAGAACCATATGCCTTGTTAATATTGAGCCCAGTGATGGCAGAAAATACATCAGCTGAAGAAATTTTAATGCCAGTCATGAGGAAGTCTGAGGGGGGAAGTGATGGAGGAACAGCACCGGAATCGTCAAAGGTAGAATTGGAGGAGAAAGTCTGAGCGAAGAGATCTGCTTTATCAGTAGAAGAAATAGCTACAGAGCCATCAGAGTAGAAAAGAGGAGGTACGGATGATGATGTAAAGTTGTTAGAAAGGTTTTTGGCAAGGTGCCAAAAGGAGCGAGAAGAATTCGAGTTGGAGAGTTGGGAACATTTTGCACGAATGAAATTATTTTTAGCAGAGAGAAGAACAGACTTAGCACGATTCCGTGCAGAAATATAAAGAAGATGTGATTCAGGGGTGGGTTGGCTCCGGTACCTTTTAAAGGCCCTCTCTCTGTTGCAGACAGCATTAGAACAAGTGTGATTAAACCAAGGCTTTCTTGCATTAGTCAGAGGATATGAAAAAGGAATGCATGCTTCCATGCCCGAGAGAATAACCTCCGTAATGCGCAGGGCACACTCAGACGGCTCCCGGCCATGGAAGCAATAATCATTCCATGGAAAATCAAAGAAGTACTGCCTGAGGGCCTCCCAATCTGCAGCTCCAAAGTGCCACAGGCAGCATTTCTTTGGAGGGTCCACAGGCTGTACTGGAGCAATAGGACAGGTTAAGGTAATAAGGTTATGATCGGAGGAGCGCAACGGAGAGAAAAGATTAACAGTGTAAGCAGAAGGATTAGCTGTTGGGAAAAGGTCAAGTATGTTGGAACTCTCTCCAAGGCGGTCAGGGATACGGGTAGGGTGCTGTACAAGCTGCTCTAGGTCATTAAGGATAGAAAAGATGTAGGGTAGTTCACCAGGTGGATCGGTGAAAGGAGAGGAGGGCCAAAGGTGGTGGTGAACATTGAAATCTCCTAGAATGGAGATTTCAGAGAAAGGAGAAATGGATAGAATGTGTTCCATCGAAGAAGTAAGATAGTCAAAGAATTTTTGATAGTCAGTAGAATTAGGAGATAAGTAAACAGCACAGATATATTTAGTCAGAGAATGACAGGAGAGCTGAAGCCAGAGAGTAGAGAATTCAGAAGAATCAAGTTCAGGAACACGAGAGCAAGATAGATTGTTGCGTACATATACACAACAGCCACCTTTGGCTTTGAAATGAGAATAGAGAAAGTAGGAGGATACAGAAAAGGGTTTGCTGTCAGTTGTCTCAGACAGCTGAGTCTCAGAAAGAAAGAGAAGGTGAGGTTTAGAAGAGAAGAGGTGGTGCTCAACAGAGCGAAAGTTAGAGGAAAGGCCGCGAATGTTACAGAAATGAAGAAGGAGTGAGTCAGACAGTGGTTCCAGGCAGCTCCGAGAGTCGTCACCGGGAGAGGGGCGGATGGTGGGGGCATTTATGGTCCCCCCCCCCCGGGGACTCCGAGGCACGATTTACAGTAGCCATTTTTAAAAAATTTTGGAAAGGAAGTGTAGTGTGTAGCGTGTATGTAGTTTGGTGTAACTCCACATCCACACCACAATGCTCCTTCACTTCCTCATTTATTATTCTGTCTCTCCAAGTCACTCCACATCCATATCCACACCACAATGCTCCTTCACTTCCTCATTTGTCAGTCTATCTCTCCATGTGACTCCACATGCTCCTCTCAAATAACTCATTTCCAATGCTCTCACTCTCAACTTCTGTCCCTCCAACAGGGTCCAAGTTTCACTTCCATATGTTAGAGTTGGCATCACAATACTGTCATTTAGCAGCTTTTTCACTTCCATGCTCACTTCCCTGTTTCTTATCACTGCTTTCAAGGAACCAGCAACCCTTCTTTCCTGCTGCACCCTTTCAAGCATTTCACCCTCCAGACTTCCATCCTTACTCATCACACTACCCAAGTACTTAAATGCACTCACATTCTCCATATCCTTCCCATCCAATCTCTCGAAGACCATCACTTTACTCTTCCCTACATTTACCTTTAGATTCCATTTCTTATACACACTCCCAAACTCATCTACCAAGCCTTGCAGCTCCCCTTCGTCTTCACTCAACAACACAGTATCATCTGCAAACAACAGTACAGGGAGTTTCCAAATACTGCCCTCTCTCACTTGGGCCACTCCAACATCCACTGCCAGACCTTGTATCTCTTTTATAACCCCATCCATATATAGATTAAACAAACATGGAGACATGACATATCTTTGTTAAGTGTTCTGTTCATCTATTCACTTTTTCTCCATTCTCCACTAGTAATCTACCATTTTTATCTTTTACACCCCAACTAACTTCATTGGCACCCTGTCTATCTCTCCCACTCTATATCTATACATATACAGTAAGTCCTCATTTTTCGCTGTTTTGATGTCCCGCCAAAACGTCGCGAAACGTGAAACGACGAAGTGTGAAGTTAAGAACCTATGGGAAAAATAGATGGGCGTTCCAGTGGGACAGCTACCTTACCATGCCAAAGTCCTATAACACCAAACAGGCCCTACCCAAAATTAAATATGGAGTGTTTACTAGTTGCTTATACAGCATAACACAATAAACATGTACCTGAAATGACAGTAGAACTGTTATAAAGAGCTGCAACACCAAAAATCCTTACCAGAAATAAAGTAAACACTGGCATGAGCGGCAGGTGAAGGTGTGTTGAGGGTGGATGGGGTACTTACTGGGTGACATGGGCCTCTCTGGGGAAGCCCTATCACCTAAGCCGAACCCCTCAAAGTCAAATTCAGGCTCCAGCAACTCCACTTCCTCTCTGTCCACTCCTCCTTCATCCTCCTCTCCTGTCACATCTAAGTCTTGCATAATAGCAGCCACATTCTCTGTCACATTAAAAAATCTGCTCCAGTAGGTTTCTGCTGTAGACTGCCACCAACTGAGACTTCAGATCATTCAAGGTGGATGGGATCTTTGGAGCCTCAGGCATACTCCCGGTGTATGTCTCGAAGGTTGTTGCCATGTCGGTTATGGTGGACAGGCTGTGGGACAATTTGTGGGTGGTCATCTCCTGTGCAGTGTGCTCTGGCCTTTCACTGTCTTCACTAGAGCTCATCTCTTCCTCTGTTATGTCAACCACACCTGAGTCTAGGTTGTAGTGTGTCAAGTGTTGTCTTACAGCCGTTTCGTTCACCTCTGCTATGTCTAGGCTTGTGTGTCTGCTTCCACAGTTGCTGCCATACTGTCATCTTCCCTCTGCCGCTCACCTTCCATAGTCAGGTGAGGGAAAAGTTTCTTCCACCCACGTGTTATAGTGGCTGGGGAAATTTTTTTTCCAGCATTCGACCATGATATCCACAGCATTTTTTTATGTTGAAGTCCTTCCAAAACAGACTTACTGTCTTGCCAGGTCAAAAATGGGCAGGTTGTGGTGGGGGTCTGGTTATGCAAGGAGGCTGGTCTGGCCTTGAGGATGGGCCTGGTCTGGGCTCCTCTAGACTACTCTGTGACTGTTCTGGGCTGGGAGACAGTGCTGCGGGTGTGCGGTGTTGGTTGTCACTCCTGTCAGAATCTTCCTCCTCTTCCTGAATCTGCTGCAAAATTACACTGTCACTTGTCTCTTACTTGAGTATGGCATGCACCGTAGAGTAGAACATATTCTTAACATTGGCGATGATCTCTTGGTCTAGTGGTTGGAGTTTTGAAGTTGTGCTGGGTGGTAAGAAAACAACCTGGATGTCTGGGTGACGGTCGACAAGATATCTGGCATGTGACCTTGCATTATCCATAAAAAGGACAATCTTAAATGCCAGATTAATTTTCCTGCAGTGTATCTATGCGTCAGGAAGGAAGTACCGGTCAAACCACTTGTGTGACAAACTCTCCACCATGCAGCCTCTCGGTGTGACTTCCCAGTAAACGTTTAGGCTGTTCAAGTTACAGTGTCGGTAGGGCCGTGGTTTATGGAACTAGTGAATTATTAGTGGCTTCATCTTGTGTGAGCCGGAAGCATTGCAGGTAAGTAAGACGCTCAGCCTCTCTCTGCTCATCTTTGTGCTGACTGCCTGTCTCTGTCCCTTCATCACATATGTGAATCTTGCTGACTGTTTCCAGAAGAAACCTGTCTCATCACAATTATACACCTGGTGCCATGAATACCCACCCTCCTCAATAATCTTGCGTGCCTCCTCTGGAAACCTTGCAGTTGCATCAACGTCAGCAGATGCAGCCTCACCATGGTATGCGGCGCACCTCACCTCGCACCTTTTCTTAACCCGCTGATTCCCATCGACATATGGGTACGTTGCGATGTTTTGTCACAGATACACCCATCGATGTATGGGTACGTCGCGCAATTGCAAGGGTCATAATCTGCACAATTTTCAAGTTTCATGGGTGATTTTTGGTAGGCATATGTGGGAGACCTTCCTCTACCTGCCGTCAAGCGGGAATACTGCCTGGCCCCACCTAACCCCCCTCCCCCCCACACTGGGCAATTCACCTGTTAGCAATAAGCTGGCCAGTAAACGTATGCTGCCCCACGGTCTCTCCAGTGACAAAATTCACAGTGAAAGTGATTCCTGAGGTGAAGGACAAAGAAATAAAGAAGCTAGAGCAAGAAACAAACAGAAGTGATGAGGTGGTAATGTCATAAAGGAAGGTGCCATATGTGGATGTGTTTGGTGACTGAACAATGCTTCTATTGCCTATATAAATGTGTTAAAACCAATATAGTCTGTTACTACACATAAATACGTACCAAATACATAAATAAATACGTAATTGAAAGTGGCTTGAATTAATTAACCCTTCCATAGTTTGTTTTCTATAGACAGGAAAAGGTAAGGTTGCATGACACCTGTATCAACAGTTTTAAGCATAGGATCACGATTTCTCCATGAATTTTCCATGTTTCTCACCAAAGGCGAAGGTTTGAGCCAATAATTTTTTTTTCTAAAAATACTTGGGATTTTGTGGTATGGTAGGTTGGAAATTGGTCAGGACGTGATGGGTTAAACCTGAAGAGCCACCCTGACGAAGCTCTGAACATGGATGGTGGGTTTATATTCTTCTTGCAGCAAACTGTTTGGTATATCCAAATTGCCTAGTCCTTGACTATCCTGGTAGAGATCCTCACACCTGCCCGGCTCCTGCTGTCGAGCCAGCGGACAAGGTATCCCTCTGTTATGGCCATTACACGTCTTATCACAGACGATCCCACAATCTCGGTCCTGTTGGATGGGAAGAACTTGGTCTGGATCGTAACCTTAAGAAAATTATTAGTATAAATACACATGCATGCAAAGCAGCCTCAAATCTACTGTACACAGAAAAAATATTTTAAGGCAACACTTAAACAGCAAACTCTTCATTTGATGAATATTGATACAGTAAAGAACCATGGCACAAATAAGGGCTGAGGGGAAAAAAAAAACACACATTTACTTTATTGTTATTTTATGTGCACTCACCTGCTTGTTGAGAGGTTCCTTGTTCTTCCTCAGGGGTATATAATGCAACGTAACAGTAACCAATGTTACCAATTTTCATTACAATACTGTATATTCTTCACCTTAATTGTTCAAAGTAACACTTGGTTGGTTAACTCTAAAAACTAACTCCATTAGGTGGATATTGATACAGTAAAAAACAGTGGCACAAATAAAGGTTAAGGGAAAAAAAAAAAGACTCATTTACTCTGTTGTTATTTTACGTGCACTCACCTGCTTGTTGAGAGGTTCCTTGTTCTTCCTTAGGGGTATATAATGCATCGTAACAGTAACCAATGTTACCGATTTTCATTAAAATACTGTATATTTTTCCCCTGAATTGTTCTAACTAACACTTGGCTGTACTCTAAAAACTAACTCCATTAGGTGGCTATTGATACAGTAAGGAGCAGTGGCACAAATAAAGGTTAGGGGGAAAAAAAACACAGACATTTACTTTATTGTTATTTTACGTGCACTCACCTGCTTTTTGAGAGTTGCCTTTTTTTTTTTCTGAGTGTCCTTATGGTGCTGTCAGGAGCCCCAGTCAGGCAATGTATCTCAGGGGCTGTCAACCCCTCCTCAATGAGCTGCAAAATCCTCTGCTTGTCGGCAGCTGAGTACCGGCAATGCCTCTAGCCAACCCTGTACGGCAGCTTCTCCTTAGGCTCTGGCGGTGGCTGTGCAACATCAACCTCAGGTTGTCACTCAGCGCGCTCTACCTCACTGGCACGCTGCATCTCAGATGTCTAGAAGTGGGTCAGGAAATCACAAGCCATGAGGCGAGGACAACACAAAAAACGCAATGGCCGCCGCTGTATCGATAGAGGGCAGGGTGGTCGCAAGATGGCCATCAACAAATGAGCATCAGTATGCGTTGCCAGCTGAGTGTCGGCTGCCGGCTGGAAGCAGCGACGAAATTTGGGAAAAAGTGTCAAAGTTTGTGACATGTCGGAAACTTTTTTCTATCGCAAAAAATGAAGCGTCGAAGAACAATGCTTCGAAATACGAGGATTTACTGTATACAAATATA
>JAGKTI010010638.1:0-28056 GCA_018397915.1 Birgus latro
CAGAGAGAAAGTTTTACCCCTAGAAGAACAAGAAAGAGAGAGAGAGAGAATAGCGTGTGATTAATTAAAAGACGAAAAAACTTATGACAGGAAGCATTTTGGATATATTGATGTGAGAGAGAGAGAGAGAGAGATTAGATTAGATTAATAATACTGATGTGGTTGGGTACATACAATGATAGACAGAGACAGATGGACAGTGATAGATAGAGAGATATAGATGGACAGACAGAGATAAATAGATGAATAAATAGAAGCTCTTATATACACTGACGTAAAGAGGGACGGACAAACAATCAGACAGACACTCACAACATACATACCAAAAAAACAAGCGTTCACCATTTGCACACACACACACACACACACACACAGTCGTTAATAATTTCCACCACAACGAAACCCAGTGACAAACATCCGGGTACAAATGGGTCATTCCTTTGACTATCACTCACCCGTGTTAATTTATCGCTCACAATGCATAATGAGAGACTGACTAGGAGAGTGAATGTGAGAGAGGGGGAAAGGAGGACGGGGAGACCAAGGATGAGGTGAAAGGATGGAGTGGAGAGAGATATGAGACTGACTAGGAGAGTGTATGTGAGCGAGGTGGAAAGGGAGAGGAGGAGGGGGGGGGGGACCAAGGATGAGGTGGAGGGATGGAGTGGAGAGAGAGATATGAGACTGACTGGGAGAGTGTATGTGAGTGAGATGACTCTTCTAGTTAGTTTCTCATTCTCACGGGAGGAACGCCATGAAAAATATTTCCGGGAATGAGAAAATAAACATTTTTTCATCCAGATTTCGCCAAAGTTGGTGAAAAGACTGAGGGAGCAGCCCATGAGAGAGAGAGAGAGAGATGCTTGAGAGGCAAGGGGGATGGTTACATAGAGCATCTCCCCCACCAGTCCAAGCTCCACGGTAGGGAGGGATATACACATTCCTATCTCCCCCCCCCCAGGATCTTCGCCCATGATTGGAACCCTGGCGCTGGCACTGTTAACCACTCACCCTATCAGCTGTCATGTAGAAAAGTACATTTTTATTTCTTCCGAATGATAGGAAAGCACAAAAATTTGGTCTTGAAAAAATTCCGTGATAAGTACGCATAAAAAAAAAAAGTAAAATTGCGTTAGGGGCTGTTTCCGGAAGGCCAGTCGTCAGTCTGACAAACAAGAGTGAAATTAAGGGTAAAAGTTTTGTCTGAGTGAGATTGACAAGTGAACTGCTGCATAATTAATTGAAACTCCCGCTCGCTAACACGTGCGCTCATCCAGTATAGGCACCTGGGGAGTCAACGACCAAGAAGGATCAAATAAGAAGTTCGTCATTTGTCCCGCTGACGAGTTTGGTGTGAAGGTATTCTTGGCATCTATATAAAGGATCCAGATCTTGTTTATTTCCACCTCTTCTTGTTTATTTCCCCCATATCGCTGATCCTCGCATTGTCGGAAAAACGAAACAAACCAGGGCTGCCTGCAGTATTAGTAGCTGAAATGGCTGAATATCTCCCCCAGGTAAGTTCAGCCACTCCATTTTTAATACCAGCATAGATGATACATTGATACCATTTTATATGGTGGCCTTTTGAATTATATAAACCCCAAAATAAGGCCATGATGGAGTAACAAAAGTGAGGCCATACCTATCGGCAGATTTTGCTAGTTTGTTTTCTTAGCTAATAACGCTGGTAGGGACCAAATTATCACGACTTGATGAGTACAGATATTAGTTGGAAGTTTGAATTAGATTTATATTTCGTGCAGGTCAGTGGTTATGGAAAATTACGGTTTGTATAAGAAGCTAAATCTCTCAATCTGTGGTGTCAACATTAATTTATACCATGTGTGTTTTGAGGACGGCGTTTTAAGTTTGTATTTCTTATTACTAGATGACTTTATTCACATATGAAAAGGCAACTAGGGATATTAAAGCCTGTCTAACCATTTCACAGTCCAAATGTATCTTGAGTTTAGTAAAATTGTTTGGAGATAAGAAATGGTGTAAGAAATGTATCATCACAGAGAAGAGGTTGATTTGGTGGTTGTTAAAGTGATACAGGTTATTACCATACCTATCCAAGTTCTGTAGGAATGTTTTAATTAACACTCTCAATCAGTTTCTAAACTGGACTGAAAATTTACACAAAACAGCAGACTCAGAATGTTGGTAGTCATTATTACTAGTTATAGTATTAGCACGTTCCATGTGTTGACATCTTTCTTACTTTGTTATTAATGTCTTCAGTGCGATTCTGTAGTTGAACTGGCTAGGCTATTTATAAAGGATGACCGTATGTGTAGCTGTTTGGGATCGATAACCTAACCCCTTCAGGCCAGCGTCATCTTCTGGACAGCTGTATTCAGCTTCAGAAAAACTGTTTACACAGAATGGGATAATAAAGACCACATCCAACGCACTTCGTGTTGTTGTTGAGTAACTTCGTTCTGTCTGACTGAGCTGACCCATCAACCTCAGACAAGCAACCACCACTGCAGGCCATCGTGTGCAGTGAACCAATGTTCCCTCGCAGCAGGCAGTGCCATAGTTAGGTTTGGCAAAGTGTGGAGGTTTGGTTACTGGATGGACACTGCATTTGTGTCTACCCAGTTAACACAGGCATCATAGTAGGCTTCATTTCACTAAGTGAGTTGGTTATATGGTTACCACCCAGTGTTATAAATGGTTTTCAGGGTTACAGCAAACCATTAGGGCTGTCATTTAATGTAGAGCCATCTGAAATGGGAAGGAAGGTAATAAAAGTGACAGGAAAGGTGAAATATGTTATAAAAAAAGTGTAATAAAACAGTCTGGAGATAGAAAGTCCATCACCATAGCATTTTTAAGTGATGGTATTATAGAATAAGACAGTTAAGGTGACTTTTATTATCTTTGTAATTGTAGATGCTTCCTGAGTTAATTAAGGCAGGTAATTGCAGGAAATGGCAATGCTGCAGTGTGACGAAGCTGCTGGATTGTGCCGTCAGATGAAAAAGGCCATAAGACAAGGAGTTAGGCCAGCAGAGCAGAAGCCAAATTACTGTAGTGAGGTGACTGTGTGTAGATAACGTGTTTAGTTGACACTGTGTTGTAGGGTACTGGTAGTTATGCAAGACAGAGAGAGAGAGAGAGAATCACTCTTGTAGGACTGCCATATTTGATATCTACTGTAAGTCATTTAACAGAGAGAAAGAGAGGGTGATGGTTTTGTGTGTGAGAGAGAGAAAAAAATTACACTTGTAGAACTGTTGTATTTGGTAAGTCATTTTACGGAGAGAGAGCACAGTACACAGGCACGCATCATATTTTAGATCAGTTATGTTAGCTAAATCAAACACAAAAGGGGAAAAAAAGAGGGAGAGAGTTACAGCACACACGTACCCACTTTATTGTAGATTCGATGTTTGCCATATTGTTACTTAGAGAAACTGTATTATAGGGTAGTTATTGTAGCTACTGATGTATTTGTCCTTTGGGGGGATAGGGAGGGAGTTGAGGACATAAATTGGCCCTCTTTCAGCAGTTCACCATCTTCCTTTTGTGGGATAGGAAGGGAGTTTAGGTCTGAAATTGGCCTCTTTCAGCTGTCCATCCTCCTCCTCTTGTGGGATAGGGAGGGAGTTAAAGTCTGAAGTTGCCCTATTTCAGCAGTCCAAATAGGGAGGGAGTTGAGGAATGAAGTTGCCCTCCTGCAGTCCATCATCCTTTTGTGGAATGGGGAGGGAGTTGAATGTGTCAACAGGCAGTGGAGCCGAATGGCTATATCAGTGCCACCACGAGCTGGATCCCTCTCCAGCACCAATACCTGTGTAAATTATAGTGCTGTATTCACTCCTTACACCTTGGCAGCACCTGTATTGTTTGGTATTTGTCACTGTTTGCATTTATGTTTATCTTATTTGCGACAGTGTTATCTAATGTATCAGTTTCTCTGTGGTAAGTGTGGTATATGAATTACTATGCTTATATACTGTGGTTAGTGAGTTTAAATATTTTCCAAATGATTTATTTTATGTATACAAATTTGATGATACAGTAAGCCCTCATTTTTCATGGTACTTGACTCTCCCAGCTCAGTATTTTCACTGATGAGTAAACTATCACCAAATATACTGTACTAGTTTAAGGTGTATTTTGGGATAGGTTAACAAAATTTTTTGTTAAATCACTTCAAAATACTATTTAAACACATATATTCAAATGTGAGTTGATGTTTGGGGCACTACAAAGGGTTTTAGGCTATTACAAGTTAAAATATGGCTGTGGGAGCCCTTTTTATGGGTTTCATTACTTCGTGGAAATTCGTATCTCATGGGTGTCCACGTAACACAACTTCCATGAAAGACAAAGGCTTGCTGTTATATACCTTCATCTTGAATACTGTAGTTTGTGCATGGGAGGAATTTGAAATGTAAAGAGAAAAGAATCACTATATTGACTACTGTGTGGGAAGAACAGGGGACCACTATAGATGACATAAACCTCGAATGCTCTTGTCTTTTTGCCCATGGTTTTTGATGAAGCCTGCTAAATAGATGACAGTGAATCAGTTATTTTGACCCCAGACTCATTTGAACCTGAGTCCATTGCATTGCAGGCTATAGTTTCCCCCTCTCCTTCTGTCCATCCTCCTTTTGGGGAATGTGGGGCGAGGTGAGGGATGTTTGTAAATTATTTAAAACTTTGTAGGTGGAGTGTTTGTCTTGTGTGAGAATTGTAGAATTGGAGTGTGAAATTAATGGATAAATATATGTTAAAATTCTAATATATTTTGCTGCTGTTGTTTCAGGTTGAATCATATAAAGGCAGTGTGAAGGAGAAGGTAAGAACTGTTTTACTGTTGTTTTTGTTATTTTTATGTGTGCATGCATACGTGCTTTGAACTCTTCTGTCATTAACCAGAAGCCTGTCTCACTTCAACTGGTTTTACATAAAGCAGCTGTTTGTCTGTACGGATCATTGACTTAAAGGTTAGACTAACTCTTGTTATGTTACTTGTATCCCTTAATAGATTTAAATATACAGTAGTATAAGTATGTGACGTGTTATTTGTCTTCTGTATCCCCTGTATTGTGTTATTCATGCACTTCCCCTCCCTCCCTTGACACAGGCAGAAGAACTAGTGAAGAAGAAGTTCCCTGAGCGTATTATCCACTTCAACAAACTCTTGGAGGAGTCACCATTCCTCTGTGAAAACCTGGAAGATGTTCACTCTGACCTCAAGATCCCCGTACCAGAGCCCATTATTTTAAACAAGTGAGTGATAGTGTTAGAGCTGGCAGTTAAGCTTTGTGGGACAATTTTCATGAATGGTATTGTCAGGAGTACAAAAAATGTAAAAACACACTCTTCCATATCGTTCCAATCCATCCTGTCCCATCCCAGTCCATCCCATCCCATCCTATTTCATTCCATTCCATTCCACTTCACTTCATTCCCTTCCCTCTCATTTTCTGTAGCTCCCAGGGTTGATGGTAGCCAGCAGTGGAGAGAAAATATTACTGTTTATAATTCCCTTGCATCTCCTTGTCAGCCATGATGGAGACCCCCCAGGCAAGAAGCGGAAGGTGTGCGAAGAGGACGGAGTGACGGGAGCGCGCGTGTTTGTTTTGCCCAACGGCTCAGTACCCATCAACAGACACATCACTAACATGGTGGACACTATCAAACCACTCATCTGTCAGCTGGTTGAAGAGGCTAACCTGGTGAGTATTGGTGGATAGTTTACCTCAGCCAGTCAGGGTTTTATGGAGTATGGAGCAGAGAGGCGTATAAGAGAGGGGGGTGTAATGAGAGAGAGGGGTGTAAGTTATTCCTTAGTCTTTAGAACCATAATTTTACTGGCCATACTTTAGTGGATTTGTTTGGACCTGACAGAGATCGCTAACCCATTTCAGGTCAGTTGGTGGCCAAGTGTAGTCATATTAGAGGGTTGATTTGACTAGAAACAAAGCCTTATATCTGCAGCTCATCATATTTCATGCTGCCACAACTTGATACCAGATGATACTGATACTGTTCTGTACTCAAGAAAGTGGATTGGCCCAGTCCCATTTGGTGAAGAACGTTTTATACATACTTCATTCCTTGTACCCCTGCAGCTGAAGATGTGGATATCATTCCTGATCCCCAAAATTGAGGACGGCAACAACTTTGGGGTCAGCATTCAGGAGGAGACGCTGGGTGAGATACGCACAGTGGAGTCCGAGGCTGCATCATTCTTTGACCAGATCTCCCGCTACTACATGACTCGTGCCAAACTTGTCTCAAAGGTGAGTAGGTCTTTGTATAGGTGGATGGATGTCGAAGAATTGTACTTATATCTGTCGTTTATTCTGTATTGCTAAAACCTTAGTAATATCTTGGTTTACATGTCTTCACTTAACATGTTTTTCACAAAAACTGTATACAGTGTCAGGACAGGATATTTTGTTGAAGAGCCCCTGTCTGTCTGATTGAGCAGACCCATCAGCCACAGGCATGTGACTGTCCCAGTCCCATCCAGTGAACTATTGCTCCCTTGCAGTTAACAGCAGCTGTAACAACTACATAACTTAGGCCAAGTGTAGCCAGACAGGGGGGTTGATTTCATTAGTAACTAAAGACACTCATTCATACCTCATGACTAGTGACCATTCAGGTTTTGCAAGTGGCGTTGCAGCCTTCTTGGAACCCTGAAACAAGGGATGACAATGATAGTAATGCTTCCAGGCCACTTTTTCCTTTCAGATGAAAACAGTCTCACTGTATCATTGTTATGAATGTTATTGCCGTAGATTCCTTTTCTCATAACAGTTTCCATCAAGTGCTGGGTGATAATGAGATTGTTTTGGCACTTAGATTAGCTTCCCGCACATGGCCCGGACTATCTTCAAACACCTCTAACACTACTAAGATTTCTCCTGATGTTCCTTAAGGTTTCTCCAAACACTACTAAGATATCTCCTGACTCACCTAAGATATCTCCCAGCACTCATTGTCATCGCAGGTTGCAAAGTACCCGCACATTGACGATTACCGGCGAACAGTAGAGGAGCTGGATGAGAAGGAGTACCTCTCTCTGCGGATCACCCTATCGGAGATCCGCAACCACTACGCCACACTGCATGACATGATCACCAAGAACATGGAGAAGATCAAGAAGCCACGATCCACCAACTCCATCGAGGCCATGTACTGATCCATCCCCAGAATTCCAACATCCTTCATACTTTGTAAAACATTTATTTGTGGTTTAAATAGTTCTTTTGTGATGGTGATTTAGTATATGTTATCTCCCCCCCCCCCTCGGACTAGCATACATGTATTTCTCTCTCGCTCTCAACCCTAAACAAGCCACATACTGAGCCTATCAATAATTCTCATCTTTATTCCCATTTTTTTTTTAACTTTTTGTGGCAAGTTTTGTAATGGTATCAGGTAATTTAGACTTGTTTTACTACTACAACCTGATATCAGTTCCATCCTGCAGTGAATTTATAGTAGTGATCATGTCTATTCTTCTTTCAGTCCACTCCCTACTGCTAGACTTAGTATTTTTTATGGTGATAAGGTTAGTTCGCCTTTTTCCCTCCTCTGTCTTACTTTTCCTCCTGTGTTATACTTTTCCTCCTGTGTCATACTTTTCCTCCTCTGTCATACTTTTCCTTCTGTGTCATACATTCCCACCTATGTCATACTTTTCCTTCTTTGTCTTACTTTCCCTCCTCCATCACACTTTTCTTCCTTTTATTTTCTGTCTCAACTTTTCCATCAACTCTATTAAAGCTGTGTACTCCTTCATTCTCTGTTTCGTCATTTTATTCCAGTCCCTGCCATTAGTCATAATATATTTCTGATTTCTACAGTTTCTATGGTAGTACAGTAATTCCTTCTTCTTCTCTTAAGATTTTCCATGTCTTATTTCTCGTAAGATTTTCCACATCTTATTTTAGTGTTAAACATCAGGTCTCTCAAAGGTTTATACTTACATGTACTGATCCAATCTGTGTTTCTCCCCCCCCCCACACACACACTTTATTCCAATCCCCATCCCTAGATTTCATATTTCTCGTGGTTTATATATCGTTTTTGTGACCTATTCCTGTATTTCCTCCCTATTTTTGTCTTATCTACAAGCAAGGTACTGTATTGATTGATCTTCTCTATATTTCTTCACTTAATTCCCTTGCCCATCCCTCGTGGTGTTGTTTTGACTATAATTTAACCTGTTACCACCTCTCTTAAAACCTTCCATTTCTTTAACCCCTCGGATTTCAGATGCTTCAAACCTTCCATTTCTTTGACTTTCATATTATAGATATATACTTCAAACCTTCCATTTCTTTACCACTTCTGTTCAAACCTTCCATTTCTGTACTACCTCTGTTCAAACCTTCCATTTCTTTGATCCCCAGATTTCAGATACCTTTTTCTGTTATGTTTAAGGAAGTTGTGTACTGGTCCAGCTCTTAATTCCAGTCTGTAAATGATTTAAATTTCTGTTACCTCCATTCTCTCTCTCTCTTCCATTTTTTAATTCCACACATATACTTTAATCTGTACCCCCCCCCTTTTTTTTTTTTTTTTTTCATGTTTAGGACTAGATTTATGCCCATTTCCCTGTTCTTTTTATTTCATTTTTTTCATATTATTTGGGTATATTCAGGAACCATATTTCTGTTTTTTGTGTTCACGTTTTCCTCATTTCCCCCCAATACATACAATAAATATTTAGTTTGTCTGATTTTTTAGTTTTGTTTCTTTTCTGCCTTTTTTTTTCTTCTCAATCTGATGTATTTTTTATTCATGCTACCTTCATATGATGTTATTTAGCCAAGGGGAAAGTACAGGTGGGTTCTGTTGTATATGAGAGGGATGGATGGATGGATGGATAGGGTAATGGCGGACTGCTTGGATAATGGAAACTCGTATAGCAGATTGATAAAAATGGCTTGTGAAAACATTATAATGGATTGAAAAAACTTTGCAAAATTCGTTTATCAGATTGGGGGGGGGGGGAGAAGAAATAAGGATTGCCGGTCTTGTACAATGGAGTATGTAACTTATGGGAAAAATAGGGTTTGGTTAACTGACCCTGCTGGCATCACCAAATTTGAGCCTTAACTGCCCATTCTTGGATCATCAGTTTCTTGTATAGCGGATGATTTTATAACGACCCGCTTGTACTTGTAACGACTCACTTGTACTCAAAGTGGAATCAGATATAGTGTTCATCAACCCATTTGCTACGGAGGTCTAACCTGATTTTAAGATAATATAAAAACCAAGAATAAATTGGGAAAAAAGATAGGGGTGAAGAGAGATGACCTAGTAGTGAATGGGGTATTGAAGTCTATCCCTAAGACCTCCATCTCAAAGACTCACCTTAGCCAAATAACATATGGAGGCAGCAAAGCAGTCTTCCCTCTTTTTTTTTTTTTTTTCCTTGGGTTTACTGGTTTTGGTTTATTCATGGATGAGTCAGCCATCAGAAAATCTATCTGTCTATTGCCAGATGCCATATTCCTGTAAGGGGTGGCCATTTGTCTTTAAGTTAGTTGTTTTGCGGGGAGGGGCACTAACCTTCCACCAACCCACTTGTTGACATGTAGGGAACCATCACAAAATACTCTAGTTTAAGGTATATTTTGGGACGATCTTTAAAAATATTGGTGTTATCTGAAAATTCATCATAAAGAAGTAATTTTAACATATGATATTTTGTGGGGCACTACATTTATATTATTTTTTATATCACGATTTATGTAAATTATGTCTGTGGGGGACCTTTTTAGATCATTTTTTATTATTCATGGATTTCATAATTCGTGTGAGTTTGTTCCCTGAAATCCATGAAAAACAAGGGATGGCTGAAATGTATGTAGGGAAGGAGCTACTCCATTATTTTTTATTTATTTATTTTTTGTATTTTTTAATGTTAATTCTCAAATGCCTATCTATTATGTCTGAATAGCCTAGCCCTGGACCCGTATCCTCCTGGTGAGGCAAAAGTAGGATAGGATGATGGTTGATTGCATTTATCCTTGAAAAATGAAAAGTGTTTGAAAAGGGTGCTTCACAGCCATAATCTAGCCATTTAACAGCTTAAATGAAACCTTGATAGTTCCCCAAAAGATCACTGGGAGGGAGAGACCAAGGATGAGATGGAGGGATGGAATGGAGAAGTATATGAGAGAGGGGGTTGTGAGCTGAGAGCAGGGCAGTGAAATGGTGGGGGACAGGGCGACATGGAGGCGATTTATTGTGGCCACCCATCACGGGCTTAAGGCATCTGGCAATAGATAGGTACATTATTACATTCATTATTATTATTTAGAGTGTACTGTATTTTTGGATAACTGAGCAAAGGATATTTTTAATCATAAGAATACACCTTTAGCGTATTGTCCAAAATACACCGTAAACTAGTGTATTTTTTGGTTGTTTACTCATCCGCGAATAACCTAAGCCGGCACGGTGAAAATAACGATAAACGAGGGAAAATGTGAACTTCTTTACTTAATGTCTTCTTAATGTGAATACAGTATTCCTCTTCAGTTTTGTCCATTTTAACATCTTTATTTAGGAAGGTATTTTTAAGGGTATTATTCTGTAGATCATGATTTCAGTCAGCACTGGTTTATTATCATTATTTTATTATTATTATTATTACTACTACTATCATCATTGTTATTATTATTATTGTTAATGAACTTGAGAAACACTCAATTCACGGTTGCTGTTATTTGCATTTGTTTGAATGAGCCTGCATTCTCTATCCTCTCCTACCTCCTCGCTATCTGTCCATCAGTCTATCTATTATCTGACCGGTATTATTATAAGCTATTATTATTATTATTCTAAGGGATACTCTTGTGTGGAATTAGGAAGCTGTCTGGTATCCATTCCTTGTTTATTTATTTCTGCACATGGTTGATTAATATTTTGGTCTCTGATATTTATACAACAACAACAACAGAGTGAGTCAGAAGTTTGGGAAAAAGGGCACATCATAGGCTATCCTCACTGCAGTGTCCCTCCCTATGTTCCCAGATTCTTGACTCACCCTGTATGGCATTCTTATTGCATACCTACTGGCAGTTCATTTCCAAGTTGATGCTAAAAATATATATTAAAGTTGTAAAAATTAAAAAGCCTCATAAGAACATGAAAAAAACAGATATAGGTGTTTTAATATGCTGAATTTACAAGATATTTTTTCATGTCTTCTGCAGTGACTTAATTTATCCATCCATCTCTCTATTGGCAGATTCCTTGATCCCATAAGGGGTGGCCACATACAAATTGCCTCCATGTTGCCCTGTCCTCCACCATTTGGCTGCCCTCCCTCAACTCCCACCTTCCCCTCTTGTATATCTCTCCACTTCATCCCCTCAAACTTATTTTAGTTGTATAAAAAAATGGATAAAACAACCATTTAATATTATCCTGTTAAGGCCTGGAGTATAACAAAAGAATGCTAAATTATTTGCTCAGTTGTACTTTTCAGTAAAAGAAAGGGAAAAAATGGCAGATTAATATTACCCAATGGAGTGCCAGACCATAGCATTGTATGATCTTACCCAGCCATATGCAGAAATGGTAAGGAAAAGGTATTGGTGAGCTTCGTAAATGCACCAAAACACGAACCCAGGGCCGGAGCATCACACACGGCTCTCCAACAGTGAATGAAGGGAAATTGAGGTTTTTATGCTAACAGTATTATGGTCTCCTAATTATATACTCCAAAACACACACATTTTTTCCTGCCCTTGACTTATTGCAAGCTCGTAGCTGGGGGCCTGGGTGGAGAGGGTGGGATGACCTCTCCACTTGCCTGAAGGTTAACTTTCTCACAGTCTGTTTTTTAATATTGGTACAAAAAGAGTCACTCTCTTGTTCAGAAGTTTTGTGCTGCTTCTCAACTTCGCTAATGCATACACCCAGACCCCCATAGCAAGCAGTGCCGGATATAACATTGGGCCGGATATTGTGAAGATAGATAACTGAGTTTACTACATACACCCAGACCCCCATAGCAGGCACACAGCATACCTTTGACCAGCCGTCTGCTATGGATGTCCAGATTCAACAGAAAATGATCCTCCCCTCCCCCACTTTTTGAAAATTCTGGCAATGGGCCTACATTGTATGTTGTGTGTTGATGATGACTACATAGCTGACCCTTACCCCATCTCTTAGGCTAGGGGTAATGATGGTGATTAACTTAAAGGATTTCTTTTATTTTTTGAAGGCAGCAGGGAAATACAGTAAGATGTAGGTGTAGGTTAATGTTAAAACTGAGCAGAATAATGATATAAGCTAATTTCAAGTACTGGACTTCACTTAGTGACTATGCAAGAATGTGGTATGTGACATTGTTTGTAAGGGAAGAAGAGAAAGCTTTTAGAGAATAATTTGTTTTTAATGACCTTCAACACATCAGCTGTTGTGACCCCAGCCTCATCTGAATGTGAGCCTGCAGGCTGAAGTTGCCCATCTGCAGTGCACCACCCTGCTTTGATGAGAAAGTCAAGGGATGAATGTATAACCAGACAGTCAAGCTGCCTAATTTCATTAATGCCACCATGTGGAGGCATTCTCCAGCACAAACACAGAGGCTCTACTTAACATCCAGGTATAGTGCATTTTGACTAGTAACCAAGAAGTCTTATTCCTATCTCGTTGAATTTCATGCAAGTATGATGGTATTAAAGATGATAGAACCTGTATTATCATAATGTGACAGCCATATATTGTAAACCAACTGTCATTTACCAAAAATTTTGTGTGGAATAATAATCATTATATTCTTCCTCTAGCAAGAAGCTAAATGATAATATCTTTCAATACTCAACAAATTACGCAACACGTCATTTTATTGCAAGAAAAAAGGAATCCTGGCACAAGTACAGTAACAATAAAATCTCGAAAGATACTGGGATATGACGTAGGCTACATCACGAAACACTTTTAGACAGAAAGCTGCATCAGAAAATAATATGGCGCTAAGTATTGTGCAATAGCATTTTTTTTTCTATCGAAAGTTCTATTACCGTGCAACTTGTGAAGATCAGTTACCAACTTGCTAAATTCCGAAACGTTCTATTTAACTAATATTTAACGGGTAAGAAGATATCTAGCTATATTGTAGAGATTTCATATTTTTATTTAAACGTTAAAGAGTTCACGGTCCCTCTTCCTAGATATTTTTGGCCTAAATTTTTGCTATAGGACATTTGAGCGGTTTGAGAGGAAGTTTAGCGGTATTTATTAACGTGGACATGGCAGTTGGGAACGCTGCATGTGGAGATAAACAAACACTGCGTGCAAGGAAGGCTGGCTTGCCGGGCTGACACTTTATTTCGCCTTATTTCACGACCAGTTGGGTCTCCCCGCAACCACAGGACCAAGAAATAACCATCACGATGATTTCCATGGTTGTTCCCGAGCTGGGGACGTGGGAGGGGAAGATCTTCGTAGGAATTTTGGGATTCTCTTGGGCCACGTATATGTGGGAGGAATATTTGGCCTACAGACAAGTGAGTTGGACATTTAATTATTTATGACTGTCTCTATATTAATCAGCCTCTTGTAGCCCCATCAGGAGCATAGAGACACAGGGCTAGGCTGCTCACTCCATCCATTTAAGAATCTTAACTAGTCCTCCATCCCCGAGTGGTATTACGTGAGCAGTAAACCCTAAACAGTCCTTTGAGTTTTAAACTCATGTGGGAGACATCCTGCAGGGGAGTTTTAACCCACTAGACCACCAGGCATTCATTTTTTGTGATTATACAGTAATAGGACAAAGATGTAGGGTGTGGTTACCTTATGTAAGTTGCTAAAATTACCGGTAGTTATTCAGAACCAATTTTCTTATGATCTTGGGTACTGATCACTGATGTTTGCTTAATACAACCATCTTTAAGGCAGTTTTAAGACACCCTTATTAAAGATGGGATTTTTAATATTTCCTTTTTTTTTTTCTTAACATGCTGTGTATAGATAGATTGACTGATAGATAGATTGAAGATTACTTAGATCTTGTGCAGGGAAGTTCTTTTGTGCCTTAGTTATGCTCATTCATTATTTGCTTTAATTATTCATCCCATCTATCTGTCCATTGCCAGATGCCTTAATCCTGTTAGGGGTGACAACAAACAAATCACCTCCATGTTGTCCTGTCCCCTGCCATTTTGCTGCCCTCCCCCCAGCTCACATGCCCCTCTCTCATTCATCCCATACAGCCAGTTGTTGATTCACAGTATGGTATCAGTACAGTACAGTATAACATCCATGTTAATGAAGAAGGTGTATGTATATATTTAAAATAAAAAAAAAATGGCTAAGGGTTATTGTTTACTTTTCAAAAGAAATTGCAAAGCATATTGTATATATTTTTCTTAATATTAAAAATAAAAAAGTGTTGTATCTTTTTTTTGTTCTTGTCTTTTCACTTTTCAAAATAAATTGCTAAGAAAAAGGTATTAGAAAACCTCTGAAACTGCCAAGAATATGACTGTAACTCAAAATGTGTCTCATTGCATTTCTTAGTACAGTAATATTAATGTTGGTATCCTTGGCAGAGACGAGTTTACCGGGAGAATGTTCAGCCGCCTGCAGAGTTGAAGGGCATCATGGAACGCAGCACCTACGACAAAGCCCGAGCGTACAGCATTGACAAGAGTAACTTCAGTCTCCTAGAGGGGGCGTTTGACCAGATAGTGAACACAGTAAGTTACCACTCTACTTTAACTTGTGGTGTTTCAAGGGTTAAATTAGCACGATATATAAACTACCGGTATATAATTGACGATGTAGAGAGGATGGAAGATGCCTACTGGGTGCAGAGGGAGAGAGTTATGAATGTTGAGGTAAAGTTGCCAGAGGTAGACTAGAAAAATGATCTGGGATGAGGTCGTAGAGTGTGACCTCAGGGAGAAGGGACTGAACATACAGGCTGGTAGAGATTGAGCGTGTGGAGAGGTGCCATTAGGTGACCACAGCTGATGTGTGCAGGAGTGTTGGGGCCTTAATAAACAAAATAAAGTGAAATGATGCATGGCGAGTATTCCCTAAAAAATTTCATCGTTACAGGGTGTGATGCTGTATGGGGGCCTGCCAGTACTATGGAGTGCTGCAGGGAGGTTGTCAGAGTGGCTGGGGTTCAGTGCTGATAGTGAGATACCTCAGAGTGTGGCGTTTGTGGCTCTCGGTTCTGTCGTCAACACTGTCATCAACCTGCCTTGGTCCGTTTACTTCACATTCAAAGTTGAGCAGAAACATGGCTTCAATAAACAGGTAATTGGGTTTTCCTTTGATATATTCTGGTGTGTTGGATTGCAAAATGTTTAAAACTTACCAGGTAATGCATACACCCTCAATACTACTGAGAGAATACAGTAGTTTTACTGACATAAAGTGCATATTTTACATTACACTGGGCATGATCTCACCTGGTTATCTCACCTGGTGGGCTTCCCGGACCCTGAGCCTGTCCAAGGGAAGGGCCCACGGAATGTTGATAGTTCTCCCTATTTTTTTTTTTTTTTAAATAGGATAATTGGGTGCAGAAAGTAAGAAGTGTGAATTTCAGGGATGGGGTTGTGAGAGGCAGACTGAAAAAGAGCTGGGACTAGGTCATAGGGTGTGACCTCAGGGATATGGGACTGAATAGGGAGGCTGCCAGAGATAAGGCAACATGGAGAGCCGCCATTAGGTGACCAAGGCCGACGTAGGGAAGCATGTTGGAGCTTTTATAAACAGTACAATAGCTCACCCCATCCTAAGATGCAAAAAGAAGTCTGGATGATGATGATGATGATTATGTTGTCAGTGATGGTGATCGTGATGATGATTCTTCACTAAAAACAAGGCATTGGCATTGTTTTTAAGTATAGAGTCAGCTTTCCTTTGATGACTAACAACATGCAGTAATATACGATGTATTATTTCTCTCTCCACAGACACCTGGGTTTTTCATAAAGGACAAGATAAAGAAGTTCATTGTCTCACAGATCATCTCGGCTCCTGTTGTGGCCGGACTTGTGTACATAATAAAGGTAACCGTGTGTTTTATTCAGCAGTGTGATGGTGGTGATGAGGAAGAGGAGGATACTGATGATGATGATGATTTTTTGGTCATTTTCACAGGCCAGGGGGAGTTAGGGTTTTGATGATGATAGTAGCAATGATTGTCAAAATAAATGCAGTTGCCATCACTTTACTCTAGTGTCTCTGGCCGAGCAGACTCATTGTCCACAGGCAAGCAACTGTTTCTGTGGGGGTGTTCTGGTTACAGTACAGTATATACACCGTGTAGGGATCCAGTGCCCCTTTGTGGTAGACAGCACCTCACCAGGGTCAGACCAGGGCCCTTACTATGGCAAGGTGCAGGGATATATGCTGTAATGATGATCCTGTTGAATGTGATGATGATGACTGTAATAATGATGATGATGAAGGTAATAATGATGATGATGAATGTAATGATAATGTTGAATGTTATAATGATGATGATGTTTTTCTTTCTGCCTCTGTACAGGCAGGAGGGGACTACTTCTTTGTGTACTTGTGGGGGTTCACGATGGGGGTGATGCTGTTCTTCATGACGGTTTACCCCGACTACATCGCCCCGCTGTTTGACAAGTACACACCCCTGCCGGAAGGAGTCCTCAGGGAACAGATTGAGGAACTGGCAAGACAGATCAACTTTCCACTCACTAAGCTGTACGTGGTTGAAGGTTAGTTAAGGATGGTTCGTGTTGCATCATATTGTCTCTAAAGGCTCCAATATCCTTGCATACGTCAGCCTTGGTCACCTAATGGTGGCTTTTCACGCTGCTTGATCTCTGGCAGCCTCCCCATTCCATCGCTTATCTCTGAGGTCCTGAGGTCATACACTGTCATCTCGTCCCAGGTCTTTTTTGGTCTGCCTCTTGCAACCCTACCCCCGACATTCATACTTATTATTTCTGCACCCAATAAAGGGTGCCCAAACCATCTTGTAGGTTTTGTTATTCTGGTTGCTGTTTTTGTGGTCTCAGGATCATTTTCACCCAGTGGACTGCAGGTTGACTTTGCTCTTCTCACAGTTCAGCATCTTTTGGGGGATAGAGAGGGAGTTGAGGGACATTTATATAACCATACAGTGGAGTTGCCTTGTTATATTTGTCTCATCACAGGAAGGCACCCCTCTCCAGCACCAATAATGGTGAAACTTAATTGTGATAATGATTCCAGTACTTATTTTTACATCATATACACGTTATTGATTTACCATATTAAGCCATTTATTTTCACCAGGATCAAAGCGTTCAGCACACAGCAATGCCTACTTCTACGGCTTCTTCAAGAACAAGCGAATTGTCCTGTACGACACACTCTTGGAGGATTACACCCCGCTAAATGAGGACGGAGACGCCAAGGCCAACACCAGTGGTGAAGAGGAGAAGAAAGAGAATAAGAAAACAGGCTGCAGTACCCCTGAAGTGCTGGCAGTGTTGGGACATGAGCTGGGACACTGGAAACTTAACCATGTTCTGAAAGGCATCGTGATCTCACAGGTAATAACTCTTTCATACTCCCAGATGCCAGTATGACCTTGTCTTTCGTGATAGCTGCTCAAATTTCCCACCTCTGTTTTCATGGGTGGAACTTCCAGATTACAGTTTTCATGGTTTTTCTCTTCACACACATAGTTATTTTGGTGTATTATTACTTCAGAATATTCATGATTTTGTATTCGTATATTTATTTTCATTTTTTTATAACCTCAAATTATTCATGATTTTCTCTTCACACTTTTTCATTTATTATCCACAGGTCAACTTGTTCCTGGTCTTTGCAGTGTTCGGGTCGTTGTACAAATACTCGCCACTCTATCGCTCTTTTGGCTTCCACAACAGTCAGCCCGCCTTCATCGGCCTCATCATAGTTATGCAGTTTGTGTTTGCACCATACAATGAGGTAAAATCAAGCAGTCACTCAGATAATGCCTTGGTTGTAGATAAGAATAATAACAGTAATAATAAGTATAGTAATAATAAAAAATCTATCAGTCTATCATTCTTTCTATATTCATTTGTCTGTAGCCAGGTGCCTTAATCCCGTAAGGGGTGACCACAAACAGATCGCCTCCATATTGCTCTGTCCCCTGCCATTTCACTGCCCTCCCTGCAGCTCACACCTCCCTCTCTCATAAAAATGATAATAATATAATCTCTTCCTTTCCCCCAGATTCTCCAGTTCCTTCTCACCATGTTCAGCCGATATAATGAATTTCAAGCAGATGCTTTTGCCAAGAACCTGGGACACTCCAAAAAGCTTGTGTCAGCCCTGGTCAAGCTGAATGAGGACAATTTAGGGTTTCCTGTCTATGATCCGCTATATTCCGCTTGGCATCTGTCTCATCCACCAATCTTGGAAAGAATTAGGGCACTGGAAGAGGAGAAAAAGGAGAAATAGGAGCAAGGAGGTGGGGAGAAGAAGGAGAAGTAGAAGCAAGAAAGAGGGGAGAAGAAGAAGAAACAGAAGTGAGGGGGAGAGGAGAAGAAGGAGAAATAGAAGTGAGGAGGTGGGGAGAAGGAGGAGTAGGGGGGGAAGAAGAGAAAAAGTGAGAGGAAGGTGAAAGGTGAGAACGAGGAAGGAAAGAGGATGAGGATAAGGAAGAAGGTGAGGATAAGGGGAGGAGGAAGAAGTGAAGAATTAGGAAGGAAGATGAGGAGAAAGGAGAGAACAAGGAAGGACAGAGAAGGAAGAAGAGAGGATATAGGAAGAGAGGGAAGAGGAGAAGACAGGAGGGAGGAGAAGGGAGAGAAAAAGGAAGAGGAAAGGAGTGGAAGAGGAGAGGAAATAGGCAGGACAGGAGGAGGAGGAACATATCAGGAGAAAACAGGTATGTGAGAGAAATCATAAGCAACAAAGTAATGATTTGATCTGTGTCTAAATTTTGTATTCTGTGATCAGTGTTAGGTTAGGAGGATAGGGAATATGTCTGATTTTATTAGGGAATATTTTTGAGTGTATTCTTTCATTCTCAATCAGACTTTACCATTATGCTTACCTATGTCTTACCTTCATCATCTTGCACATCTAGGCCAGTATTCTTCGTTAAGGAAGCTTCCTAACACCTCTTCCAAAGTAGTTCATCTTATTACGCCTTGCTATCCCCTTCTGTGTTATATCATTCTATCACCATACACTTAATAACATGCAAAATTATATTAACAGGCCATATCCAAAAATAAATAGCAAAGGAAGAGGTGCTGGGAGCTTCAATAACTGACGAGAATACGAGACCTAGACATAAGAGCGAAGCATGACTGATCAATTGTAGGTGTGATATGGCCATGTGGAGAGTATGGAGAGTGAGAGACTAACGTGGAGAGTGTGAGTAACAAAGAAAGAGGGAGAGAGAGGGGGAGACTGAGAATGAGATGGAGGGATGGAGTGGAGAGGTATATAAGAGAGGGGAATGTGAGCTGGGGGGAGGGCAGTGAATGGCAGGGACAGGGTGATATGGGGGTGATTTGTTTGTGGCCACCCCTTACAGGATCAGAGGTGTCTGGTGATAGATAGATAGATAGACATTGATATAGAGCTACAGGGGGGGTTCCTTCATTTGGTGGCACTGATATAACTAGGTATTTGCACTGCCTTGTAATACAGATGTCCCTCAACTCCCTCCCTATTCCCCAAAAAGTAGGATGGTGGACTGCAGGAGAAGGGGAGATGGTAAGTTTTAGCCTGCAGTTCACTAGGTTCATGCTTAGGTGAACCCAGGACCACAACATAAAGGAGTCTCTCTCTCTCTCTCTCTCTCTCTCTCTCTCTCTCGTGTGTGAAATAGGGTTAAGAAGACAGTGGTAATTATTTTTTCTTTAATTTGAAATGATGTGTCAGCTGGGGAGAGGGCAGTGAAATGGTGGGGGACAGGTTTGTGGCCACCCCTTGCGACAGGATTAAGGCGTCTGGCAACAGATAGGTTGATAGATAGATAGATTCCTTAAATATTTCAAAGACTTTAGACTGCTGGGATTTCATACAGCCTTCACTAACCCCTTCAGTATGATTATCTCACTTTTATGCCGAATTTAATCATGGGGAGTTTGAGTGAAATGAAAAAAAATCCAAAAATATCAGAATTGCCAGAATCGGGGTTTAAAAACATCGTATTTTAGTGATGTGCAGTTGGTGTAAATTTAAGCACAAATGTTCAGGGAGATAACTGGATAGTCTCCCATTATTTGTGCACTGTTCTTCACTGTGCTTCAGTGTTCTTCACTGCAGTTCTCTGTTCTTGATTCTTCTTCATTGTTCTTTACTGTTGACTGTTCTCTGTTCTTCACCATTTTTCTGTTCTTCACTGTTCTGTTCTTTGCCATTCTGTTTTTCACCATTCTTCACTGTTCTTTTTGCTCTTCTCTGTTGTCCACTGTACTCTGCATTATAAGTGTGAGTGGTATAAAAGATCGTACTCCCTTATTTTTCTGCGTTTGCAAGAATGTCGTATGATGCATTATAGATTAAGTAGAATGTACCATGTCTGACTTTACTCTAACTTGGCCCTCAGCTTTATTATGATTATTATTATTATTTTTATCATCATTATTATTTTAGTGTTTGATGTCCCATTGATCATTTACACTAGCTTGGCCATTCTTCTTCTTATTATTGTTATTATTTTTATCCTATTTCACATAATGCAGTGGCAGAAAAAAAAAAGTTAATAGCATTTTTTCCATAGCACTTCTTCATGACTGGCATCATAATCTAGTATTAATCTAGCAACGCAACTAAGCACTGAAGATGGAGGGATGGCAATTTTAGGCCAAGTTAGGGTAAAACCAACACTGTAAATTTAATAAGTGTATTGTACAATGATTGATATATTTCTGAGGCCTGTATTCTCGGTTGAGGGAGCTCCCTAGCACCTTTTCCTTGAGGATTTATTTTTGGATGAGGCAGACTAATGGTCATTTGTACATTATGTATGCTGCATATAGTGATATTGGAAGGATTTACTGTATATAACACAGGACCAAAAGGTGTAATATGCAAAATAAATTGCTTAGGAAAGGATGTTGTGGCAGTATTGGAAGGATTTATATAACATGGAGTAGGACAATGAGCAAAGTAAATCGCTTAGGAAAGATGTTATGGATCAGAAGGATTTTTATAGCACAGAACAAGATGGTAAGGTTCTTTAAGCAGAATAAATCACTTAGGAAAAGGTGTTACCGATTGGAAGGATTTATGTAACACAGAACAGGACAGTAAGGTGTAATAATCAAAGTAAATCACTTAGGAAAAGGAGTTAGGGGGCTTCCTCAACTGACGATAATACTGGGCTGTCTTGATGCCTAAATAGAGAAAATTAACTTTGGAACAAGTTCTAGAGTTTTTTCACAAACTTGAATAAACATAGATGTGAACCATGTGTATGTAATGCCACAGGGATGGGACAAGTGTACAGGTATAGTGTCTCAAGGGGAGGACTTTGAAGGGAGCTAAATGGATTTTGTTTTGGTTTGTGTTTATAAAGGAACTAACATAATTGGATTCCAGTTGTGTTTTGGTTTATAAAAGCTCCAGCATCAGTGGATTTTAGTTTCATTTTTGTTTATAAAGGCTCCAACATGCTTGCACACATTGGTCTACTTAATGTTGGCTCTCCATCCTGCTTGATCTCTGGCAGTCTCCCTATTCAGTCCCTTATGTGCTGTACATTTTATAATTAAGTTTTTTCCTTACAATTCCAGGAATTTTTGTTTCCCCCTCATATACCCAGTGGACTGCAGGCTGGCTACCCCATCTGCAGTCCACCATCCTCCTTTCAGGGGATAGGGTGGAATTTAAAGGACATTTGTTAAACTGAGAACCAGAGTAAGACTGATGTGATTTTGCTGTACCCTCAGGCTCATCTCAGTGTATATCCAGCAGACTGCAGGCTGAAGTTGCCCTGTCCCTCCAGTTCACCATCCTTCTTTCAGGGGATAGGTAGGAAGTTAAAGGACGTTTGTAGAACCAAGAAGTAGATGTTGAATTTGGCTTTATGTTATTTTTTATTTATTTATTTTTTTTGAGAGAGTAATCATGTGGACTTAGGCCTTTGGTTCCTTCTTCTTTGCATTAAAAAAAAAATGTTGATGCCAATATATGAAAGTATTGATAACCACATGTAAAGAGAGAGAGAGAGAGAGAACCCAAAAGTCCTTGAAAGTAAGAATGTTTAGAGAGAAGAGTATGATAAAATAATAAAACATTCTTAAGTATCATTTATTACAAGTCAAAAGTTTGTAAGAATGTACAGTAATTATAATGAGTATACAGTATAATGGAGTATTGGCTTTATTGGCTCAGGCTTCACACATTCAAGATACATTCATTTTGAGATGCCTCCTACCAGTATATAGAAAATGTACTAGCACCCTGGGTTATTTATTTATTTATTTTTTTTTTGGGGGGGTGTACATAGTCAAACCCCATATCCTTAAGAGAAACAAGGCATTATTCGACTACCTCCTGACTGAACTAATACATCATGAAAAATGGCAGTGGGGAAAACGCTTTACAATACGGTAATTGGATTCTGTGACCTGATTTGAGAGAGCCCGAGATTCAGACTCCCTCTCTCTTGTTAATAAACAATTCTCCACTTTGCTGGCTGTTCACACTTTGGATTTTTGCCACACAATCGGTTAAAGGTTGTCTCCTCATGGAAGCCCAGAATCTCTCTCTCCTCTTGAATGCGGAAGGAGAAAGTGGATTCATATGTGCCGGAAAAATACCTGGGAAGTGAGGGAAGGAGGTCTTAATGTTACTGCTACTGGTATTATTATTACAGTAGAAGTAGTAGTAGAAGGACTGTAGTAATAGTAGTGGTGGTGGTGGTAGTTGTAGTATTAGTATTATTGTATTAGTATTGTTTGTATTGTTCATGATTAATATAGCAAGTGAATGAAAGAGGATTACAATACTGACTTGTCAAAAAAGGTACTAATATAAGAAAAAAAAAAGGTAATATAAGAGTTAGACTGCCTACCTTGCATGTGCAGCAATAATCTGGTCAACGATAGCAACCGCACCATCACCTCCCACCTCCAGTATCTCATTACTGGGCTCATACCACACCACTGACCCCGACACAAGCCTTCGCAACTCCTCCAACTCTGGTGAAATGAGAGAGAGAGAGAATTATTAAAGGCAATCCTCTTTATCCTGTATAGTTGTGTTCTAAAATATTGTAATTGTGGGGAAAACTGGCATATTAGCTTTACAAGGAACACTGGAACATAAGGGGCAGATGTGCGTGTGTAGGTGTACGTTTGTGTATGTGTGATTAGTTTGTTTCTCATTTTCTTCATCTTTCGTTTGTTCAGCATGCTTCCATGCGTCGGCCATAGTCATCTGATAGCAGTCCTCCATGCTGCTCAGTCTCCTGCAACTTTTCCTTATCCCTGAGGTCATACTGTATGACCTCATTTCAAGCCCTTTTTTATTTGCCTCTCTCATTGTTCGCCATTCATTTGTTTATAAAGGCTCGAACATGTATGCATGGATCGAGCTTAGTCATTTAATGGTGGCTCTTCATGCTGCTTGATCTCTTGCAGCTTGTCTTCCCATATCCCTCTCAGGTCTTTTTCAGTCAGCCTCTCACTTTCTACCCTCAGTATTCATGCTTCTCACCCTTCATATGTTTTCATAATGGCAGAACGGCACATCAAAGGAAACATCATAACCCTACCATTTAAAGGAGCATCAGAGGCCACAAACACTGTAGTTAAATTCTGCTTCTTCAGTATTTGGTTGATCTGTTTAGCGGCTTTCTTGAGACTGGGTACTTCCTCCCTTCTTGCATTTAAAAAGTCCATTCGACGTAGGTGCACTGCGACGTATGGACCCCCTCGACCTGCCCTACGAGCTGGCTGTAAATAAGGCAATGAGGATGTATGTAATGAATAATGTGTGTATATATAATTTTTATCATCATCATTGTCACTGTCATCATCACCACTATATCATCAACTTATTCTGACATAACCTGTCATCACCAGCATCATAATAATTATCCTTCTCTTCTTTATCATCATCACCGTCATCATCACTGACTTATCTTGACCTAACTTGTCATTATCATCGTCACCTTATTCTAACCTAACCTATCATCACCAGCATCACAATTATCATTCCCGTCTTTGTCATCATCATCATTACCATTTTCTTCTGTGTTGTCACCATCATCATTTCGTCTCATCATCTGGTGATGAGTGTGGTTTCCCTTTCTCTGCAGTCCACCATCCTTCTTTTGGTGGATCGGGAGGGAGGTGAGGGATGTTTGTGAAAAGAGTAAAGGCTGAGGCAAGACTTACTTTCATGTCTCTCCAGTCCTCAGTCATTTCAGTGCCGTCTTTTGCATCATCGCAGTTTAGGAATTGTTGTGTAAATTGTGCAGCCTCTTGATGAAGGTTGTCGGAAAATCGCATGCTCCTCCGCGCTGCCCAGTACCAAGTCCCGCCATATTCATCATGTAGGATAGTTTCTGCTCGTCCCAGGTATGTACTACTGTTGGTGGTTTAAGAATAATTGTAAATATAATATGAGATTAACTGGGCAAGTGTATGTGAGTGAGATGCAGGGGGAGAGGGAGGGAGAGGCTAAGGATGAGATGGAGGGATGGAGTTTAGAGGTATGTGAGAAAGGGGGGTGTACACTGGGGGGAGGGCAGTGAAATGACAAGGGACAGAGTGACAAGATGATTTGTCTGTGGTCACCCCTTACCAGATTAAGGAGTCTGCCTTGGTCACCTAAGGGCATCTCTCCATGCTACTCAGTCTCTGGCAGCCTTCCTATTCAGTCTGCTGTCCTTGAAGTCACACTCTATGACCACTTCCCAGGTCTTGTTTGGTCTGCCTCTCACAAATCTATCCCTGATGTTCACACTTCTCACCTTCTTCACCCAAGTGCCATCCTCCATCCTCTCAACATGCCCAAACCATCTCTGTCTACCACTCCTCATCACTGCACTAATACAATGCAGTCCCAGCCTTCCTTTCAGCTCTTCAATTGTAATCATAGCCCCCCAGGACTCTCATTCATGGACACACTGCACATCCATGTAATCACTGTCATTTCTGTATAGAGATTAACACAAAATATATAAAAAAAGAGTGCCTTACCTACTGTCTCCATCTTGGTTCAGCAGAGGAATCACACTAGATGCATGTCCCTGAACCGAGATGCATTTTAAATTCTTCACTTCCAATTCTGTTTCCCACTTTGTCCCTTGCCACACACCATCCTCTTCCCTATAAATTGGAAAGGACTTTGGATGTATGTGCTGTGAGTGAGCTATCATTACTCTTGTCATTGTTATCATTATTAATATTACTGATGCTGTTAATATTAGCATTAGGAGAAATATACTGAGGTGGTTTGGCCATGTGGAGAGGATGGAGAGTGAGAGATTAATGAGTAGAGTGTTTGTAAGTCTGGTGGAGGGGGAGAGAGGGAAGGGGAAACTAAGGATGAGATGGAGAGATAGAGTAGAGAGGCATATGGGAGAGGGGAGGTGTAAGTAAGGGGGAGGGCAGTGAAATGACAGGGGACAGGACGACATGGAGGCAATTTGTTTGTAGCCACCCCTTATAGGATTAAGGGGTCTGGCTGTAAACAGATCATTGTTAATATTACCATTACTAGATGTGGAGCTGCCTGGTAATACAAATGTAACTTTCCTTCCAATCCCCCAAAAGGACAGTGGATTACAGGGAAAGGGAAAATTCAACCAGTAGTCCACAGGGTTCATGTTTAGATAATCCTTGGCCACCACAACAACAACAGCAAGACTTTAATGGACCTGAATTTTAATGCATGTTGATTAATGCAAGGCCTTTCATCATATTTCTCCTCCCAGTTTCCTTCCCATCCTTCAGCGTAGTGTTGTAATATGTAGGCTTGCTGGATTGTGGGACCATTGGCTGTGGGCAGATGGGTGGTGGTCAGAGTCATCATCTTCATTATCATCACTATTGTCATCATATCATCACCAGAAACTTTGTCTCACTAAAAGAGAGGGTGATGAAAATTAAAAATATATAACTCAGAGAGTCAATCTATGCATCATCACCATCATCATCATATCATCACCAGGAACTTTTTCACACTTAAAGAGAGGGTGATGAAAATGAAAAACAAGTAATTGACAGGCTCAGTCAATAAATTAAAGTACACAACACAGTTACACCTTTAACGAAATCCTCAAACTCTATGACATTTATCCACCGACGAAGACTGTGAACATCAAAGAACGTTCTCCAGGGAAAGAATGTTCCTCTTGCCATACTTCTCCAGTGATACAGGTTGCCCCAGGGTGGAAGAACCTAGAACGAGAGAACAATTATTATAATAATCGGAGAACGTGGAGTTATGTGAAAAGAGAGAGAGGGAGAGACAAATGAGGGAGTGAAGAATCACTGTGTCATTTATGTGGATGTGATGCAGTGTTAAGAGAGGTATTCTGAGATGGTTTGGTCATGTGGAGAGGATGGGGGATGACAGACTGACTAGGAGGGTGTTTGTGAGTGTGGTGGAGGTCAGGGAGACCAAGGATGAGGAGGAGAGATGGGTGAGGAGACAGACAACAAAGGGACAGAAGGTGCTGTGTGGTGTTAATGTGGGTGTGATGGAGTGTTAGTAGAAGTACAGTATATGAGATGGTATGGTCATGGGGAAAGAACTGAGAAAGAGAGACTGACTAGGAGAGTGTATGTGAGTGTGGTGGAGGAGATGGAGTCAAGAGGAGGCGGAGGGATGGGGTGGAGACATATATGAATAAGAGTGGTGTAAGTTGGAGGTAGGGCAGCCTTATGGTAGAGGACAGAGTGACTTGGAGGTGATTTGTGGTCACCCCCTCTGGGATTGAGGCATCTGGATATAGATAGATAGATAGGTGGGTAGATGATGAGAAAGACATTAAATTATTTCAACCATATTACAAAGAGATCATCATCATCATTATACTTTCCTGTTAATTTTATGATTATCAGTTTCCATACTTCATTTTCTCCCCCACACTTTTCTCATGAAAAAAAAGATAAATACAATAAATTCTCACCAGCACCCAGTTATCGCTCTGACTCAGCCTGCGAACCAAATTTGCGATGCGAATGTAAACATCTCTGCGAAGATTAAACCCTTCCCCTGGGTTGATGTCATATAGTAGGTATCTGAAAGGATGAGTTTGGATTACTTACTGTGTATTTAAAATCATCATCATCATCGTCACTGTCGTCATTTTCATCAACATCGTCATCGCCATCATCATCATCATCACTGTCATCAAGATTGTCATCGTCATCATGATCATCATTAAGGTACAGTATTATTATTATTATTATCTATGTGGGAGGAAAGAATGCCTACCATCCACTCACTCAGTGTAGTGCTACATTCAGATGGCTATTTTGGTCTGGATGATGGATTAATATCACAATATTATCATCATCTAATAACAATAATAATGTTTTAAAAATATATGCTGTATATCATCATCTGGAAGCAGTTAATAGAAAAAATACACATACAAATTTAAAGTGACATTGAGCACTGTATATGGTATTTTAAAAAACACACAAAAAATAACATACCTTTTTGGTCTCTCTTCTCCTCTGCTACATGATTCTTCTTCACTCCAAATTCCACCCGTCAAAAGCAGAAGGAAGAGAAATAGGTGAATTTTGGGCATTGTGGCAAATTCATCCAATCAGGACTTTTGAGTGGTGAGTGGTGATTTGCAATGCTAGGGGAAGATGAGGAAATTAAGTAAGTCATTATCATCATTACCATTCTTCATTATCACTAAAATCAGTAGTACCTTCATCACTGTCATTTATTATCCCCCTCATCACCCTTCATCTCCTGTCCTCCTCCTCCTCCACCTCCATATCATCATCATCTTCCTACTCCTCCTCATCAGTATCATCCTCATCCTCATCTTCTCCATTCTTCTCCTCATCAGTATCATCATCTTCCCCATTCTCCTTATCAGTATCATCCTCATCCCCATCTTCC
>JAGKTI010010639.1:0-16887 GCA_018397915.1 Birgus latro
TTGTGACATACCCATACGTCGATGGGATTCCTCGGGTTAACATCCTTTCATCCTCTGCTTTTACAGTACTGGCTTTTCCCTCCCAGACTCTCCCACTCACACCCTCTTCATCTACTTCCGAAACATTTTCTTATTCTATTGAAAATTCTTAGTCAACCGCGTACTCCGCCTCTCATCTCCTGCAACTTTAGCATCATGCACAGCCCTTTTTGCCCTACTCCTCTTTTCCTTATACCTCTCATCTGACATCTCATCCTTCCTCTGCAACCACACTTCATATGCACATCTCTTCTCAGCTACAGCCATGCTTACTTCCATGCACCACCATTTACTTCCCTTTCTTACAACACTACCCACTTTTCTCACACCTCACACCTCCTCCACATACCACACCCCAGCACTCTTAAAAAACTACCATTCCTCCTCCACACCGCCATCTTACCAATCTTTCACTGAATTCCTCTTCTGTTTCAAATTCTCCCGATACTCTATCATTTTCTCTCTTTTATCCAACTCACTCACTTGCAAAACCTCCTTACCACACCCACCTCTCCTAGCTTTCACCCACCTCATACCTACTCTCAATTTTCCCTCCACCAGGTAGTGGTCAGACATACCCCCACCCTCCCTAGTCAAAACTCTCACATCCATCAATCTCCCTCTTACATTGCTGGACACAAACACATAGTCTATCAGTTCTCTTTCAACATCCTTTCTACTCTCCTGCCTCACCCATGTATACGTATATGTTTCTTCTCAAACATGGTATTTCCAATCACCATCTCTCGTTCAACACACATCCGTATCATTCTTTCCCCATTATCATTTGTTCCAGGCACACCATGCATACCAACTACACCTCCAACTGCTACATTTCCCACTCTAGCATTCATATCTCCCGTCATTACCATATTCACATTTGCTCCGAAACTCTGCAGACACTCACCAACAAGATTCCAGAAAGACTCCCACTCTTTTTCATCTCTTACTATCAAGCCCATGTGCACTCACAAATACCCACAACTCACGTCCAAATTTCTCTTTCACCCACCTCAGTCTCGATGACACCTCCTTCTATTCAGTCACACACTGCTGCACTTCCGGGCTCACTAATAATGCCACTTCTCTTGCTATTTCTCTATCACCTGACATCCTTCCAGTCACACTTCCAAACTTAGATTCACATTTTCCTTTCATCTTTGTTTCACTCAAAGCTAACACATCGAACATTCTTCTCACATTCTCCCAATCTTCTCCCTTTTAGCCTCAATGGTAGTACATCCAAGCACATTCTTAGATCAAATCTTCTAGCTTATGCTAGAAATTCTTAATGGAAAGGCCGGCAACCATGTCACTAGGAAACCTAACCTATTCGTCCAGTACTCTTTTACCGAACTAGTTTCTTACCAAAACGAATCTATCTGGTGTGAAACCATTAGTTCGAGATGTATCCTGTATTTTCACTTTTACTACCTTGCTAACACCTCCCTTATTTAATCTTTTCATTCACTTAAACACCTCGTTGACTCCCCTTCCAAGTGAATGCAAATTTAGTCTCATCAGTCGGTCTTCATATGAAGGGTTCCGAATGTAATGTATAATTATTTTTTTTACTCTTCTCTGTTCTTTTTCTAACGAATTAATATCCATCCTATAGTATGGACACCAAAATTGCACAGTATCGTCTAGATGTGGCTTTACTAACGCAAGATAAAGTTGTTATATTGCTTTACATGTCTTATTCCTAATGTTTTGCAAAATTGGTCATAGGACCCTGCTTGCTTTATTTTTCGCATTAATACAAGTTGCCTTGGTTGAAAGTCTTCTGATTTGGTAATTTCTGTATTACTTAAATTTTATCTAGTATTTCAACTGGTCTTGTCCACGTTAGAGCACTTTACATTTTTCCAAGTAAAATTCCATTTTTCAACCTTTTTATCATTTGCGCAAAATACTGAGGTCCTTTCGTGGTTAACAGAGTTATCAGTTGAGTTAATGGTCCGTCCAGTTTTTGTGTCTGGCAAATTTGATAATACTGTTCATGATTTCCAAGGGTCTGGCCTGGGAGACATATCTTTCTCTCTCTCTCTTTCTCTCTCTCTCTCTCTCAAGCATGCACACACAGAACAAAGCAACAGCTACACCCACCCCACCCTACCATTCTGTAACTCTCTGCAACTTTAATCCATGTTATTTAGCTTGCATGACGGGAAGAATGCTGTGTATTATTCCACAGGGCAGGATCAGCCAAAACCGATGCAGCATAATCCAAACTTGCAATTTAGTGTAAGTACAGTACAAGTAGTACTGGTTCGGAATCCCATTTGTGTTCGTACCTAATTGTTCTTTCCTAATTGTATCTTTACAGGAATGAGTCAAGCTCGTACTGTCCCGTGTATTAAACCATTTCTATCATACATATCCTCAAATCTGTGTATAGTTTTGGCACAAACTATTTCATTCGGTAGTGTATTTCACTGATCAATCGCCCTATTTGGGAAACTGAATTTCCTTTCGTCTTTATCCCCTCTCTTTTTATGTAGTTTTTTTTCAGTGTCCTTTTGCTGATGCTTCCCCATAGGTTATATATTCATTTATGTCTACTTTCTCTTTCCCTGAGATGCATTTATATAGAACAATTATGTCTCCTCTTTTCCTGCTCTCCTGTAATGTTGGTAGATTCAATTTTTCTAGTCTTTCTTCATAGCTTAGATCCCTTAAGCTTGGTACCCATCTTGTACCTGCCCTTTGTATTTTTTTCAGTCTTATCTATGTGTTTTTTGAGATTAGGATTCCAGAGTACTAATGCATACTCCAGGGTCGGTCTGATGAATGATTTTATTATCTTTTCAGTATGTCTTCATTTATATACGTGAATGCTATTCTCATATTAGCTAGCAGTGTATACATGTTACGTACCTTCTCACTGATGTGGTCATCTAGAGATAGTCTGGAGATAGTCTGTTATTGATAATTACTCCTAGGTCCTTCCCCCTTTCTGATATGTGTAGGGCTGATCTTCCTAACATATAATCCCAATCTGGTCTTTTCTCACTTTTACCAAACTTAATTACATGACACTTGTCCACATTAAATTCCATTTGCCATTTATTGTTCCATTCATGAAGCTTATTTAATTCCTCTTGCAGCTCTTTGCAAGAATCTGCGTTAGTAATTTTCCTTTGTATCTTTTCATCGTCTGCAAACATATTTCAATAGTTTCCATTTCCAATGTTACTGTCTATGTCAATTGTATATACTAAAAACATAACTGGTGCCAGCACTGAGCCCTGTGGAACTCTGCTATTCACTTCCCTCCATGATGAGTAATTTCCTTTCAGTACTGACATCATTTCCCTTTTTCTGAGAAAATCCTGCATCCAACAGTACAGGTTGCCTTGGATACCTTCTTGATGGCACAATTTCCATAAAAGTCCTTGGTGTGGTACTCTGTCAAATGCTTTCTTGATATCTACATAAATACTGTCCACCAATCCTTCTCTTTTCTGTAATGTTTCTGTAACCCTATCATAGTAGCTTAATAGCTTAGTAACACATCATTTTCCCTTTCTAAAACCAAACTGCCTTTCTGTTATCAAACTGTGTTCTTCTATATGGTTTTTCCAAACTTTCCATATCAGCTTTTCTTTATCTTACAACACTGGTCAGTGATACTGGTTGGTAGTTGAGTGGATTCTCTCTATTCCCTTTCCTGAGTAGGGGTACAATGTTTGCTTTCTTCCAAATATCAGGTAGTTTACCTTGACCTAAAGATTCCTTGAATATTAAATACAATGGTCTGCTTAACTTTTCTGCACATTCATGTAGCACCCAACCTGAAATTTCCTGAAGACCATTTGCTTATCCTTTGTCTACTTTACTTAACTCTTCCTGGACTTCTTTTTCTGATAATTGGATATCCGGTAATATGTGTTGGCATGCAAGTTCCATATCACTTATTTTAAAATTATTTTATTCTGTAAAAACTGATTGAAAATATTTATTTAGTGCTTCACAAATATCTTTCTCTTGTGAACAGATGATCGCCTCATCTGTAATGGACTGTATTTTATCCTTAACTTTGGTTTTGCATTGGATGTAGCTATAAAATAGCTTAAGTTGATTACTACTTTTATTTATAATGCCTTCCTCAAAATCTCTTTGAGCTTCTCTCCTTCTCCTTGTATAATCATTTCTTACCTGTTTAGAGTTGTTATATGCCTTCTCACTATTGTGTCTTCTGTATCTATTCCACAGCAAATCCCTTTTTCTTTTGATTTTTTACTTTCTGTATTATACCATTTCTTTATTTTCATTTCCATTTCTCTGTGCTGGGGGATGTAATTTTGGACTCCTCTTTCATTAAAAAACACAGAATTTTCTATTTATAATATTTAATTCTTGTCCTCTAACCTCCTTTTCCCAGTATCTAAGAAGTACTTCTTTAGGTCATGGTAGTGTCTGTTTTTGTAGTTTAAGCCCTTTTTGTAACATTCTTTACTGTTAACCCTTTTGCGCACGGTAAGTTTTATTAACTAAGTCATACGCAGTCCTGAAGTTGCAATTTAATACTGCATGGTCGCTTTTGCCGAAAGGAGAGTGATACATTATGTAGTCAGTATCATTTTCTGACCTAGGAAATATAAGATCTAGTACTGATGGATCATCAAGTTATATTTTTTTGTGTATTTTCCTTTACATGTGTTAGGAAAAACTTTTGATCCCAACAGTTTTCATGGCTTCTTACATCTAGACCATTTCGATTTATAATTGTATTGAAATCTCCAGATAAAATAATTCTTTCTGATTTCTCTTCCATTCTATGTAGTAATGCTGTTAAACTCTTGAACTGTACTTTCTGGCATTTCTTCAAGTTCGCCTCTTTCACAAATGTTTGTTTTGGGTGGCATGAATAAATTTGCCTCGATTACTTTCCCCTCAGATGTGTTAATCTCAGCTGTAATCAGTCTATTTGTGAGGGTGTATCTAGTTCAGTTCTTTGACTCGTAGGTTTTTCATTGTTAATATTATAATTCCTCCTCCTTTTCTTAATTTTCTGTTCTCCATATGTTTTATTCCTCCAAATTTAGGGTAGCGTTTGATATCTTTGGGGTTAATTCTGTTTCAGTTAGGCAGATCATATGTGGTTCCATTTCCTTGGTATAGTCTTTCATCTCTGATAATTTAGACACCATTCCATCTACATTTGAGTACATCAACTTCATCATTTTGTTTACACTCTTACCAGTGCTTGAGTCTGTTACTTTCCTTCTTTTTATACCCAGTAGGTTATTTACCACTTTCGTACCTGCAGTCCAATTACTTTGGAAAAAAAAAAAAAATCTCTTCTCTTCCTCTGACCTTTCCTAGTTCTTTCTTTTTGCTTTCTCCCTCTTCTCCTTTAGTATTCCCAATTCCTCTGTAGTTAGGCATTTTTTTTTTATCCGTACTCTTTTAAATTCCTCTTTTTCCATGAGTTTGTTTGCTTACACTTTGGAACGTTACTTTCAGGGGCCTTGTCTTAATTCTCTCATATTTCCCTAGCATTTTATGTTCCTCTGTGTCTTTATCACAGATTTCCTCTGATACTTCCTTCATTATGTTCATTATACTTTACCATCTTTTTTTCTCTAGAAATTTTGTTTCTTATTTCTTCCTGATATATACCAGTGATTACTATAGATTTGATATCTACTGAATCTTTGACCAGTTTTGGGTTGTTTTTAATGATTTCTTTCGCTTCCTTTCTTATGCTTTTTACTTCGACTTTTGTGTCTAGGTCTTTCTTCACTTTCACCATTTCAGCAAACATAGTTTATACTTCATCTTTGCAACTTCTCATCATTTCGTTCACCTGGGTTATCTTCTCTTCAATATCCCTGCTTTGGTAAATCAGACTGCTTGCTTGCCTAATTGTCTGTGTATTTTTTTCTGAACTCCTCCATAATACTGTCGTGGTTGACAACTGTACTCGCCATTGCACTAGTCTTCCTTCTAAGTGAAACCACCGCAACTGACAGCTTATCTATTGTTGTCGTCTTTGTTTAATCCCTTTACTAATTTTTTATTTTCTTCCTTCTGCATGCGTATTTGCTTCTTATTGTCACCCATTTCACTTTGAAAAGTTGTCTCCAGTTTATTCACTTTCTCTACTAATTTATTGTTTCCATTTCAACCAGTTCTGGGTAGAAATCATCATCCTGTTTTCTGTCTTTATTCTTTCTCTTAACTCCTCCCATATTCCCTTTACAAAAGATGGTGCTCATCTTGCGGTAATTCTCATTTAGAAAGATAACTTTCACTTACAGGCTTGCATCTCCCTGCTACTCGCCCGGTGATAGACGACACCTGTATCAGCGGATTCTTGGATTAATTGGATGTATTTCATTATTTGGACAACAGTTTTGCTTATACTTGCTTTACTATATTAGACCATCACTTAATTTAACCTAGTTCAGAGCCTGACTCATATGAAGATACTGTTTAGGCGTTGCGAGTTGCGGTCAAAGATGGCCAGTGCAGAGCGAGGTCAAGGACGTCCTCCCTCTCTCCCTCTCTCGGTGTGTGTGTGTGTGTGTGTGTTACTCGTAGTATGTATACACATACTTATGCTTCGGAATTGCTTATATATGCCTGTATATGCTTGTTTTCGTGCATGCATATATATAATAGTGCATGTATAAATGCATGTTTATGTGTTTGTGTATATGTGTATGGAAACATGTGTATGACAGTGTACGTGTGTACTTTGCATGTAACTTTTATTGTGTTCACACCAATGCGTGCATGTGTGAACAGAATAAATAAAACTTTCATTTTATATTAACCACTTTCGTGGAATGGTTCAGGGTCAGCCAAGAGGTAGAATTGTTTTTTAGGACAATATGTCAAAGGTCAAAGTCACAAGTCTCGGTCATATTTTGACTTACTAATATCAGTTCACATATTTCTCACCCAATTGACACCAAACTGTGTGGACTGGTTGAGGGTATAGGAAGAAACTAAGAGGTGTTAATTTGAAACAATCATTCAAAGGTAAAGAGCGCTGGGACCAGGTCAGAGTTTGACCTGTGGTTTGTGTATGAACATATTAATTGGAGCAGATTTAATCTGATTTAGACAAAATTCAGGCGAACTTAACGATTGGCTAAAGGATGACTTATTATTTTTTTAAACAATGGGTCGCAGGTCAAGGTAACATGTCAAGGTGAACTTAAACCGTTTTTATCTGATTTAGGCCGAACTGTAGAAAGAGTCAAGGATTCAGGTATAAAGGTATTCGTTTTGAAAACATTAAGTAAAAGATGAAGGTCAAAGGAAAGGTCAGGTATCAAGGTCACAGAGCAAGGCCAACTTAAACAATTTTCATCGAATTTCGGTCACAATTGATGGAATGGTTAATGATAAGGCATTTATGAACTAATTCGATCATGAGGACAATCAGTCAAAGGAGGAGGTCACAGGGCCAGGTCAGACGTTCCATAAACTTGATCCACTGAGGTGACTGGAGGTATTCGATTATACAAAACAACAAAAGAAGTATGCTGGTCAAGCGATTCTGTACCCTTAAATGTACTGGACTTGAGCAGCCTAGCCTCGGGCCTCTACGCTTGTATAGAGTAAGATGAACCTGGCTTTTATCACTGTACTTTTTGACGACTTTTTCTTTGCCGTGTTTGATTAACCTCTTCAGTACGATGACATTTTTCGAGTCTGGCAACCCCCAAACGGGTTTGCTGAGTTCTAGAAAGACTCCCTCTGCCTGAAGGGATAAAACACAAGCTCCATTTAGCTCTCAGGCTCAGATTGTTAAATAAGTGACCTGATATCTGAATGGACTCTAGTTTGATCCCAGGCTGGGGCAGGGAATGGTTTGATACTGATTTAGTTAAAGCAGAGTTTAGTGAACTTCCACAAGACTCACCGACTTGTCATAAAATCGGCGTCGCTAACGCCAGTCCTGAATGTGACAGCCCTACCAAATATCAGTATGAACGGTGGGCATTAGTGCACAGTCGTGGCATGAGAAGGTGTGTCACAAGTAAGAAGACTCTAGGACCTTGGTGAACAAGTTGTTAAGACTATATACACAATGTCGAATACACACAGAAAAAGTCGTATTCTTGCTACCTCCACACAATGCACTTATCAGGGCCCTCTCCCAGTGACAGGGTAAACGAGGATCTGAAAACGTAATCTGACATGTAATAATAATGGGAACCTGTTGTGTTCCAGTTTTCATGGAACATATACTTTTAACCTCTTCAATCGTCTGGTGACACCCAGGAGAGGAATAATAGTACGACAGAGTAAACTTAGAAAATCCGAATATACAAATGCCGACTAACCGACTAGAGCGGGAGAAAAAAAGGGGGGCGGGTGTATTTGTTTTGCGTGAATAATTAGCAACCACAAGCCTTGCCCTGTGGTACCAGTTCGTTAACATTCGGGGAAAAAGAGATGAAATCAAACAAGGGCAGGATTTCGTTCCCGGAAACCAGTGTATAATTTAAAGCGGCACTGCTGACTCAGAAATGATATGCTTGGCTCAGTCAGGGAGGGGTTCATATTATAAATGGCTTTATAGATTTCGTAAAATCTCTTTCTGATTTATTCTGTACACTGCAACCAAATATCCTTTTGTGTGTGTATTAAAAAGTCATCTAATTTACAAGAGAATGTTATATAGTAATACGCAGAATAAATCGCTGCAGAAGAGGTATTATGAAGCCTCCTATGGCACCCGAGTTTGGTCCAAGGACAAAAGTATGCGTAGTATTTCATTCCTACTTCTCACTTTCCACACTTGGCTAATATAGCTAAGACGAGAGAGGCTTGATGTGTTTCCCTCCCAGTGGATGATTCTCTTTGATATGATGCGTCAGAAAAAACTGAGTCAAGCATGCCCTAAGCGTGAAGTATATGCACTAGAAGTATATGCACACTGCGACGTCGTGTTTTGTATTTTATTCTTACTATGGTCAGACAGCTCTATTCATATTAAAACAGCACCATCGTAGTAAAGACGATGATGAAGACTACAGCATCTATAATACCTTCATTTCAAAAAGTGTTCCCTAAGTTGAATAAAATCTGTAAACAGCACAAATAAAAACAGTGTCTGCCAATGACACAAAATGGATTTTTAATTGCACTGGCATTCATCATTAATATCGTCCACCTCCTCCACTCGTCAGGCCTCATTCCTCAATACCACGACCTCCATCCAACTTATGTACCACTGACTTGTTACTTTATCTGGGCTGTATCTTTACATATTCACCTATTTCACTAATCATTTGTCATTTCTCATTACTACGGCCTCCGTTTAACCTGAAACCACAGTAATTCTTTCCCTCTTCCTCCACACGTATGTACTGAATTGTGTTGATGTTGTCTCTGTCATACAGTAAGCTATTAGCAGTTCTGTCAAAATATTTTTCTTTGGATTTCTTGGCAAGTGTTAAAAGTTCTGTGAGATGCTTTGGCTATGCAGAAAGAATTGTGAGTGAGATACTGACTAGGAGAGTGTTTGTGAGTGAGATGGAAGGGGTGAGGAAGAGGGGGAGACGGACGATAAAGTGGAGGGATGGGGTGAAGTTTATGAGTTAGGTGAAGTGTGAGCTAGAGTGAGGGCTGCGTGATGGCGAAGGACATGGTGACATGGAGGTGAACTGTTCATAGTCACCCTTCCGGGATTAAGGTGTCTATTTACAGACGGACTAACTCTCTCATGGTCAACTGTTATTTTATTTTTGCTAAGCCGCATGATTTTATTCAGTGACAGTAAGTCATAAGAGCTTGACAGTGGTTTTACTGTCAACATCAACTCTTAAAGCACGGGACATTTCTGCTATTTCATTCCAGCTAACACCAAATTATTTGGCAAGCTGAGAGCAGGAATGGCTCTTATTAACTCTCGGATTCCTGTGACTCACTCTCAGCTGAGAAAAGGTCGTCTTCAGTCTGTTGGAGCAGAGCGCTAAAGTTGTTTCAGTCATGAAAGGGTTAGTAGTAGTAACAATGTTAAGACTCTGACTCCGGCAACACTATGGCTCCTGTAACACACTGTATTCTAAGAAATGTCGTTGACATTTTCTGGAATAGATTACCAGAGTTGGGACGACCGGGAATTACGGGTTGTCTATGAAATGAAAATAATTGAGGGATATTATGCGATTTCCAAATTGCTGTCTATCCTTCATGTAACTTCAAAAATGGCAGAGATACCCAAAAAAGTTCACTACTGCACTACAGAGTTTTCTTCCCGACCCCTGTCCCCATTTCTTGCTGATGCGGGAAATCTTTCATTCGGGTACATGTCGGGGTCCAAACTATAACTAAATTTGGTGTTCGAGAGAGAAGAAGGCGTTTGTAAGGGGTTGTTTCTGCTATCTACAGACAGTTTTATTCTGATGATAGAGAGAGAGAGAGAGAGAGAGAGAGAGAGAGTCAATGCGAACGGCACGTAATAGAAATTATGAAAGGAAGTGGGAAGAAGACAAGGAAAATAAAAGTATGAGAATAAGTAAGTAAAGAAGAAAAATATATAGAAATTTATAAAGTTCAAAAACATTAGGGAGAAAACGGTGGGGAAGAGGTTACTGTCAGGGAAGAGTCAGCCTCGTTAGTTTGGCCTGTCATCTGCGCCAGTGGCCTGCCTTAACTCTGCCTCACTTACTTGACCTGACTCACCTCCCTGGGTCTCTTGCCTAACATCTCTGTCTTACCTCTACCTCACCTACCTCACTGGCTCATGTGCCTCACTTCTTCCTCACCTACCTTACCTCACCATCCCGTGCCGCACGTCGTGGTCACCTCTTCCCCATCTGTCTCACCTAGGCCGAACATGCTTTATCACCTGTCTTAAGAGGCTTTCACACATTCAGGAGTAGGACGAAGAATCATTGCGAGTTGCTACTCTTGAGATGCTCTGCACCCTACTCCTGACAATTCCTTTATAGTCCTACGGACTTCCGGCACTGTCTTGGGACTCCTCGCTCACTCCTGATGTTTTTGACATGTTCACAATTTTTCGAGAAGAGCTACGATTTTTTTTTTTATTCGTAGGGCGTACCTAAGGCGTTCGTGACTACTCTCAGCGACTCATAGCTACTCTCAACGGATTCTTGTTTAAAATAATCCTTTGCGAGTTGCTAAGAATCGTTGTGAGTAACTAAGATAGCTAGGAGTCGCTATGAGTTGGTAAGAGTAGCAAGGAGTCTTCCAAGATTAGGTAGGAGTTCCACAGGAGTGCTCAAAAGTTTCGTTTCGTTTCATCCACGAATTACGAAGAGTAGCTAAGAGTTATCTATAAGTCGATACGAATATGCCAAGAACATGGTAAAAGTGTGGTAGGAGTCACTGCGAGTCACTGCGAAGTGCGATGACATCATCGCCAATCACGAAGAATGGTACAGGTGTGTCATCAAAAGAGAGAGGCTCAAGTTCAGGCAGGCCAAGGGTGTTAGTTTCCAGAGCTTCCCTGAGTGCAGTGGCAGAGACAATTCCAGCATCAGAAGAACATCCATTTGTATGTGCAAAAGCCTCTTGAAGGGGCTTTCACAAATTCAGGAGTCGGACAAAGAGTTACCAAGAGTTCAAACTCCTCGCTGATTCTTCTCAATTTGGCCAAGAATCCAGCAATCTAGGAGTGCGCCAGGTGGGCGCTACAAGTAGCTACACATAGCTTACGCATTGCTACGAGTTCCCTAGGGCGGCAGTATGAATAGCTAAAAGTCACTACGCATTGCCGAACCAAATGGTCCGTAAAGGTCTACGACTAGCTAAGAGTAGCTAGGAATAGCTATGAGCCCCACTAGAGTAGTTACGAGTGCGCTACGACCATCAAGAATTTGATATGAGTCTGTCAGGAGTGTCGGGCGGAAAAAATATATATAAAGGATGTGATGCAGGTGGACTACTCATCCAATAGCGAGCTTCCATTCAGCATAGACCTATGTATCCTCGACGACCATGGCCGGAGGTACCCGCGAATTAAAACGACTGAAGCTGTAGGCGGATTTGGTATGTGAAGCGGCCAACATCAATGTGACAATATGTAGGCTGTTATTTGAGAAGAAGAAAAGGACGCAAAAGAGAACCCTTTGGAGCAGGTTATGGCGTTACGACGTCTTATGTACGGCCAATAAAAGAAACTTATTGAAACGTTGAAATTAAAGAACTCCCATAGCTTCAGGAATTTTCTTCAAGTGGATGACAATTTGTTCATGGAACTGCTGGAAAGGGTTGGTTCCCGTATCGAGAAGCAGGACACCTTCTGGAGGAAGTCATTGTCATCTGGGTTGAGGTTGGCCATCACTCTATGCTACCTGGCGATTGGAAATAGTTACAAAACCCTTTCCTATGGTTTCAGAGTGGCCCACAATACCATTTCACTTATCATTCCCGAGACCTGCGAGGCCATCATTGCAGAGTACCTGAAGGATGTCTTGGTCTGCTCCACAACGCTGACACCTGGCACCTCAAAACCAACAGTCACCGACTCCCAGCAAAGTTGCAGTGACTCCTACCACACTTTTACCATGCTCTTGGCATATTCGTTACAACTCATAGATAACTCTTAGCTACTCTTCGTAACTCGTTGATGAAACGAAACGAAACTTTTGAGCACTCCTCTGAAACTCCTACCAACTCTTGGAAGACACCTTGCTAGTCTTACCAGCTCATAGCGACTCCTTGCTACTCTTACCAACTCATAGCGACTCCTGGCTACTCTTAGTTACTCACAACGATTCTTAGCAACTCGCAAAGGTTTTTTGACACAAGAATCCGTTGAGAGTAGCTATGAGTCGCTAAGAGTAGTCACGAACGCCTTAGGTACGTGCCAGGAGTTTTTAAAAAAATCGTAGCGGTTCTCGAAAAATTTTGAATATATCAAAAACATCAGGAGAGAGCGAGGAGTCCCGAGACAGTGCCGAGAGTCCGTAGGACTATAGGGGAATTGTCAGGAGTAGGGTGCAGAGTGTCTCAAGAGTAGCAACTCGCAATGATTCTTCGTCCGACTCCTGAATGTGTGAGAGCCCCTTTACCTCTGCCTTGTCTGAGACTCTTTGGCCTCGTGCTTCACCGCTTCCTCCCGCGTGTATCACCTGTTTACCTCTTCTTCACCTCTGCTGGACGTCCTCATCTATGTCTCACTTGTCACACCGCTGTCTTACCTGCCTGACCTCTGCCTCATCTGATTCATCTCAACATTACCTGCCTCACTTCTTCCTAATATTTACCTCTTCTATCTTATCTTCCTCAGCTTTGATATCCCTGTCTCACATGCCTCACTTGCCATTGGCCAACCTCCCTCACATGGCAGCCTTGCATCTGGCTTTGCTCTGCCTCACCTACCTCACATTTTCCTTGAATCTACCTCACTTCTACCTTACCTTTGCTTAACTCTGTCTTCCCTCTTCCTTTCCTCTGCACTGCCGGTGTCTTACCTCTTCCTCACCTGTGTTTGTCTGACTCTTGCCTGTGTCTTACCTGAGCATCCTACGTTTTACTTCTGCCTTACCTTTCTTACTTCAGCCTCATCTGTGTCATACTTCTCTCTTACTTTTTTACCTCAGCCTCACCAGTCTTACCTCTGCCCTACATTTTTACCTCTGCCTCACCTATCGTCTGTCGTACCTCTTACCTCTGCCTCACCTGTCATACCTCTCCCTTACCTTTCTTACCTCAGCCTCAACTATGTCTTCTCTCTGCCGCATCTATGCCTTACCTCTGTCTTACTTTTTTATCTCAGCCTCACCTATGTCTTACCTCTGCCGTACCTTTCTAATCTCAGCCTCAACTGTCTTACCTCTGCCTTGTCTCTGTTTTACCTCAGCCTTATCTCTGCCTCATATATCTTACCTCTCTGTCTCTCTGTCTATCCCTCTCTCTCTTTTCAAGCAATCTATCTGTCTTCAGTAGACTTGAATCAGGAGAGATTTATCGTGTTGGAGAAGTGTGATTTCCTACTGTACATTAACCTCCTCTCATAAACTGAATATCGTCCCCTAGAACTATTATGGCACATATATGAATAATGACACCGTTTGGCTCTTGCCCCCCACATCTCTCATTTCTCCCCAACTTTTCTCTTTATTTGTCCTATCCCTCTACCACAATTGCCAACCTCTGTGGCTATCGGGAATGTGTTTGTAGGGTATGACTTTGGTAACAGTGACCATCGTATGGTCTTTTTCCGGCTAAATTTTCAGCGAAAACAATGTTAAGTCTAGTTACGTGAAAGTTGCAAACTACAGGAAAAGATGTACACAAAAACTGAAAATAATTATAAATAGTAATGAATTCCTTAACCAACAAACGTCAGTGATGCTTGGGAAATATTTTCTGGAAGTCTTACTAAAGCAGTCAGATTATGTTTACCGATGAGAAATAGACGACCTACAAAAATATGAAAAAAAGCCGGGGGGGGGGATATCAGTATGAAGAACTGTGCTACAGAAAAGAAACGTGCGCATATAAGATACAGTCACAATTAATCAAGATGACAGAAACGAATATAAGAAAGTTCTCCATAAATTTAAAAAAATCAACAAAAGAAAGTAAGAGAAACCCTTAAATTCATATTGCAGACATCAGTAAATCAAACCCAGACAAACTCGTTAGTTCCATAACATAAGCTACACACTATGTTAACGACAAAACAGGGAAGGTTGAAATACTCGATTCTTTCTTTGCATCCATTTTTACCATAGATTTTTTTTTCTCAGTTCCTCTGTCTTCATCTTAACGTGCAGATGAAGGTATCAAAATCATCTACATTTTAATAAATGAGAGATGTACTGACTGCAGTCAACAAATTGAAGATCAGGAAATCACTGGGACCAGATAAGATATCCCCAAGAGTTTTAAAGGAGGTAAAGACTGCAGTATCAAAACGTTTAACTTAGATTTTTAACATATCTTTGAGGACGGTGACTGTAATATTTGAATGGAAACTAGCTAAAATAACTCATGTATATATAAAAAGAAGTAAAATACCTGGAAATTACCGTCCTATCAACTTTACATCAGTAGTATGCAAGCTGTAGGAAACCATAACTCGAGATAGAATAGTTAAACATTTAGAACAAAATAATCTCATCAAAGCTCTACAACATGGTTTTAGGAATAATCGTTTATGTCCTACCAATATCCTTGACTTTTTCAATGACATTTTTGACATGCATTTTAAAGCAAAATCTGTCGGTCTTGTTGTTATTGTTGACCAGCCCAGTCTGTCTGGCCGAGCAGATCCATCAACAGCAGGCAAGCAACAGCGCCTGCAAGGTTCTCTCGTGAAGTGAACTGTTGTTTCCTTATGGCTGACAACAACGCTTCACCACACTGAGGCTCAGGGAATGGTGTAGAGGGTTTGGTTCCTGGATGGACGCCGCATTTGCTTCTCTACTCAGTTAACAGAGGCAGCACAGCAAGCTCCACTTCACCCCGTCTTTGGTTGTGTTGACAATCCAGTGTTGTAAATGGTTTCTTGAGTTACAAGAAACCATTAAGTAAGGCTTTCAGTCAGAATAGAGCCATCGGAAGTGGGAAAATGAGTAACAATAGTGACAGGAGGGAAAGAGAGAAGTAGAAAGGAGGACAGATTTAGAGATAGATTGAGGAAGGGAAAGGAAGAAGTAGGCAGCATTATATCAAGTAGATGGATGATGTTCGCCACCACTGAGTAATTTATCTGAACTTCCAGAAGACATTTGATAAAGTTTCCAATAAAAGGCTTCTTGAGATAGTTAAAGCCCATGGTGTTGCTAGCAGTGTACTAACTTTGCTTACAGAACGTCAAGAGTTCTGATAGTGTTAATGGGAAGGAGTCAAACTGAATGAATGTGACAAGTGGGGACCATAGAGTTCTGTTACATGGGTCCCATTCTGTTTAATTTACGTCAGTGATATTGTTACATTGTAAAATATCAAAATTTGCAGATGATACAAAAATCAGTAACAGAGCAGATGCGCCAGATAAGAGACAAATAATTCAGAAAGATCTTGATAAATATTTGACTGGACTTGGATGTAGCAACTAGATTTTTATACTGATAAATGCAAAATTCTAAATATTGGAAGTCAAAATGATAAGGTTAACCGCACCACGAATGATACTTATTTTGAGAATGTGCGCCATGATAAAGACTTAGGAATAATAGTACCAAATTGTATAAAACCAAGTGTACAATGCACAAAGGCTTTTTTTTTCCTTCTTCTTCTTGATCAACCTCAGTCTGCCTGACCTAGCAGATCCATCAATCACAGACCATCCTGTATAGTGGACAGATGTTCCTTTGTTGCTGACAGCGCCTAGCCATAGAGAGGCGCGAATAGTGTGGAGAGATTTGGTTCCTAGATGGATGCCGCCTTTGCATCTCCGCCCAGTTAACAGGCGCACCATAGTAAGCAACATTTCATTCCGTATTTTGGTTAGATACCACCCATCGCTGCAAATGGTTTTCTGGGTTACAAGAAACCATTAGCTTTGTCACACAGAGTCACCTGAACACCTGAAATGGAAAGACGAGTAATAAAATAGAAAATAAACGGAAAAGTAGGAATACAGAACACAGAGATATAAGGAGTACAAAGGAGTACAAAGGAATGTAGACATCAACATACCTGTTGATCCATTCGTGGGTGATAGGTATGAGGTGATAACTGAAAAACCTATTCCATTAGTTAAAGACAAGGACAGAAAAACAGGAAGGCTCTCCCACCCACCAAACCCTCAAGCTAAAGCCGGCAGGCAATAGTGAGAAGGACGACTATGCATCACGGAAAAGCTGTCATGGAAATTTCATAGGAAAGAGGGAAAGAAAATCTTATTCTAAAATACTTACCTGAAAAAGAAATTAACATTATGTTAATAATATA